>JANIIK010001374.1:32500-61100 GCA_027704905.1 Muraenolepis orangiensis | reverse complement strand
TGTGTGTGTGTGTGTGTATAGTGTATACTGTGTGTGTGTGTGTATAGTGTATACTATGTGTGTGTGTGTATAGTGTATACTGTGTGTGTGTGTGTGTGTATAGTGTATACTGTGTGTGTGTGTGTGTGTATAGTGTATACTGTGTGTGTGTGTGTGTGTATATAGTGTATACTATGTGTGTGTGTGTGTATAGTGTATACTATGTGTGTGTGTGTGTATAGTGTATACTATGTGTGTGTGTGTGTATAGTGTATACTGTGTGTGTGTGTGTATTGTGTATACTATGTGTGTGTGTGTGTATAGTGTATACTATGTGTGTGTGTGTATATAGTGTATACTATGTGTGTGTGTGTGTATAGTGTATACTATGTGTGTGTGTGTGTATAGTGTATACTATGTGTGTGTGTGTGTATAGTGTATACTGTGTGTGTGTGTGTGTATAGTGTATACTATGTGTGTGTGTGTGTATAGTGTATACTGTGTGTGTGTGTGTATAGTGTATACTATGTGTGTGTGTGTGTATAGTGTATACTATGTGTGTGTGTGTATATAGTGTATACTATGTGTGTGTGTGTGTATAGTGTATACTATGTGTGTGTGTGTGTATAGTGTATACTGTGTGTGTGTGTGTGTATAGTGTATACTATGTGTGTGTGTGTGTATAGTGTATACTATGTGTGTGTGTGTGTATAGTGTATACTGTGTGTGTGTGTGTGTATAGCGTATACTATGTGTGTGTGTGTGTATAGTGTATACTGTGTGTGTGTGTGTATAGTGTATACTATGTGTGTGTGTGTGTATAGTGTATACTATGTGTGTGTGTGTGTATAGTGTATACTATATGTGTGTGTCAGGGTTACAACAAAAACAAAAAAAGGCTGCGGGTCAAAATGTCCGCTAATAACAATGCTCAAACTGACCTGAAATCAGCTTTACTACTGTGTGTGTGTGTGTGTGTGTGTGTGTGTGTGTGTTGCTACAACGGACACAGAGACACTGAGACACCATCCCCCCATACCCCAAACCCAGGGAGGAGGTCCTCCTGGGTGAATGTGGACTGGAAGGTGTGGATGAGTGTCAGTGTGTCTGAGGACCCTCCTCCATCTGGGGACACTCTGTAGAAGGAGAGAGAGCCAGCAGGTCGGTCCACATACACTCCTACTCTCTTAGAGGGGGGGAGACGTATGGCTGTTTCTCTACCGTTGTACAGGACAGAGTAATGATCATCATAACAATCAAGTCTCCAGGACTTGTTGTTGTATCCAAGCCTGCTGTCTTCACCCCCTCCTCTCCTAGTGATTCCTCTGTATGTCACTCCTATACCAACAAGTCCTTTCCTCTCCACCTCCCAGTAACAGCGGTCAGTCAGACCCTCTCTACACAACACCTGGCGAAAGCAGACAAATCTCTCTGGGTGATAAGGATACTTCTCCTCCTCTATAACCCTCGTCACCTTCCTGTTGTCCTCAGACAGAGAGAGTCCTCTGCCGGTTGTGTTTGGGTCCAGTGTGAGTTCACACGCATCTGATGGAGAACAAGACATGATTAGTCTGCTGAACTGTTGTTGTTGTTCCTAGAAACTGAGGCCAGACTGTAGTTTGTGTTCTCCTGATGTTCTCAGTCCCTCAGCGTCACCACATGGGCTCTGTGTGTGTCATCAATATATTAGTAGTACCAGGATTATTATGTTCTCATGTCTTACATAACAATCACAATAAGAATAAGATTATAATTGGATTTATATAATAATATTAATAATAATAACAACACTTAATAATAATAATAATAATAATAGTATAAATAATGAATGAATTAATTATTTGATTATTTATTCATTAAAGTTTCCCAAGTGATTTTTGTGTTACTGTATTTATCAGTAAAGACTCTTTATTTAGATACGTGTGTCATGGAGTCGTGCATTTGGGTTCTCCTCCTAAGTCCCCGTTCCTCATTCTCCTCGTCAAACCGTGACAGATGGTCCTTATTTGAACCATAAGGATGATGATAATCATAAGAATAACAGTAGTTGTTATAATATAATATTAAATACACACACTAATATTAAAGGGAAAGCTGCTCCGTTTGGGTCTCTAAACGTGTTGGTCAGCATTTCTGATGTTTTGGACTGAAATGTAGAAGGTTATCAAACGGGGACATGTTGTCTACTTCCAGATCAACCAGTTTTCACACAGTGGTTTTCTATTGGCTCCGCCCCCTGGCTCCAGTGAGGGGGGGTTGGACAGCGTTTGGCCACGCCCCTTAAACCTGCTCCTTTGGAACCCAAACTGTACATTTTTTATAAAACCTTTATGACTCTTTGGAAACTGGTAGACAGACGGTCTGCTAAAACGGTTGTTTACTTACCCTTTAATAATGTGAGGATTGTTATGGTCTAATAATAATAATAACACTACTAATAATCAATAATAATTCATTAATTAATAACCATGTATCAGTAATAATACCTGTTGTATTTTATAAAAGGAGGATTCATTGTGATGGTTAACAATATTAATATTGATCATGTAAAACATCATATATATAATCAATATTAATATTCATAAGATACATCATGTCAACTATCATGAATCTTATCAATATTAATATTGATAAGATCCATCCTGTTCATTCCCAGCAGGACGTCACCTCCTGCTGTGTGGATGGACCTTCCATCTAAAGAGTGTGTGAGTGTGTGTTGTGATGACTCAAACTAAACAGACACTCACACTTCTTTAGAGCTGGTTTCAGCCTCCATCCTCCACCGTGCTCCACCCTGGGGGGAACAAAGAGAGAGCAGTTGAAACATTCACACTAATGATCTGCTGGATCATCACTTTGTACACAACATGAGTTACAGCTACCCTGGTAAACCACTTCATCTAGCGGCTGGTTGAATCCTTGTAGGAGACACGGTCCCTGAGAGGTGAGCTGTCCTCTCCGTACCTGAGAGTGTCCAGTCTCCAGCGTGGATCCTCCAGTCCAGCAGAGATCAGCGTAACTCCTGAGTCTCCTGGGTGATTGTAGCTCAGGTCCAGCTCTCTCAGACGGAAGGGGTTGGAGATCAGAGCTGAGGCCAGAAAAGCACAGCCTTCCTGTGTGACCAGACAGCCAGACAACCTGCACACACACACACACACACACACACACACACACACACACACACACACACACACACACACACACACACACACACACACACACACACACACACACACACACACACACACACACACACACACACACACACACACACACACACACACACACACACACACACACACACACACACACACACACACACACACACACACACACACACACACACACACACACACACACACACACACACACACACACACACCAGAATGAGTTATTCTAATGAATATCCTTTATTTAGATGTGTGAATTGGTACTTTTATGGCTGTAAACTAGTTAAATGTCTTCTGATATCAAACCTTGAGCTCTAAGTGTTTGCTCATTGAATCCAACTGACCTGAGAGTCTCCAGTGTACAGTGTGGACTCCCCAGTCCAGCAGAGAGCAGCTTCACTCCTGAATCCTGCAGGTCGTTGGTACTCAGGTCCAGCTCTCTCAGACTGGAGGAGTTGGAGCTGAGAACTGAGGCCAGAGCTTCACAGCATCTCTCTGACAGATGACAGCCATTCAGCCTTCACACAACATCAACAGGAACATGTTAGGAACTGTGTTGAAAGGGCTTATTAGAATTAAAACCACTTAAAACCACCATTAAAACACAGTCTTTACTAGCATTATGTGTAATAAATATAAGTTTAACAAATGATAACAGCGCTGTAGGTAAGATTTAACAGCCAATATTGGAGTGGAATTGGTAGCCTGGTCCAGTATTGTCCAGTATTCATTCAAATTGAAAAACAAGTATTCACAAATATGAATAGACTAGGGAAAAACCCAGTTGTGGTGTTTCCTGGTATAATACCCAGTTGTTACTGGACTTCCTACTGAAGTGGTGCTGTTACTAATGGTTCACAATCCAAATGTTGTCTAGTTTAGAAAATTAAATATTAAAATAGGCTCCCTCCTATAGCCTGCTCCAAGATCATATGTTTTGAATATTAACTAACTTTAATATTCTAGTATAATGTATATTGTATTGTAGTACATGTTACTATTGAACCTACAGATATGTTTTGTATATTATTATAACTTTAATATTCTAGTATTATGTATATTGTATTGTAGTACATGTTACTATTGAACATACAGATATGTTTTGTATATTATTATAACTTTAATATTCTAGTATTATGTATATAGAAGCTTAAAATACATGTGATTAGTGAACTTAAAGAGATGTATTGTATATTAAGAATTGAACATACACCTTATATAATGATGGTAACAACATCTTAAATAATTTACGTTATTCCTCTGAAAATATTTATTTAGGGGTATGAAATTGTACTTTTATGGATATAAATCAAGATTCAAGAGGTTTATTTGCCATTTGCAACAAGTACAATATAATGCTTACTCCCCATTCCCTCCTGCAGTATGAATTTATAAAACACAATACTATAAAACAACTATACACAATAAAAATGTCAATAAAAATAACAGTAAAGTGACTAAAGGATGATATGTACATGTTTTGAATTGTACATAAAGCATATAAAAGCATTTTAAAGTGCCAGTAGTGCAGCAGCATCATGAATACAGTGCAGTACAGTAACTGTAATGAGTCCAGAAAGTCCAGCAAAGTATGACAGAGTAATGTTAATGACATGTTATGATAGTGTAATGTTAATGACAATGTTATGATAGTGTAATGTTAATGACATGTTATGATAGTGTAATGTTAATGACAATGTTATGATAGTGTAATGTTAATGACATGTTATGATAGTGTAATGTTAATGACATGTTATGATAGTGTAATGTTAATGACATGTTATGATAGTGTAATGTTAATGACAATGTTATGATAGTGTAATGTTATGATAGTGTAATGTTAATGACAATGTTATGATAGTGTAATGTTAATGACATGTTATGATAGTGTAATGTTAATGACAATGTTATGATAGTGTAATGTTAATGACATGTTATGATAGTGTAATGTTAATGACAATGTTATGATAGTGTAATGTTAATGACAATGTTATGATAGTGTAATGTTAATGACAATGTTATGATTGTGTAATGTTAATGACATGTTATGATAGTGTTATGTTAATGATAATGTTATGATAGTGGCAGCAGTCCTAGGATTTCAGTAGTTCACTGCCTGTGGATATAAACTATCCTTAAACCTGGTAGTCCTTGTACGGATGCTGCAGAACCAGCGACCAGACGGTAGTGGGAGAAGAGATGGTGCCCAGGGTGGTTGTGGTCCTTAGTGATGGAGATGGTCACCTGGTTCTTAAGATCTCCTCAATGCATGGAATCAGTTGAATGTCTTCTGATATCAAACCCTGTGCTGTAAGTGTTTGCTCATTGAGTCCAACTGACCTGAGAGTCTCCAGTGTACAGTGTGGACTCCCCAGTCCAGCAGAGAGCAGCTTCACTCCTGAATCCTGCAGGTCGTTGGTACTCAGGTCCAGCTCTCTCAGACTGGAGGAGTTGGAGCTGAGAACTGAGGCCAGAGCTTCACAGCATCTCTCTGACAGACGACAGCCATTCAGCCTTCACACAACATCAACAGGAACATGTTAGGAACTGGGTTGAAAGGGCTTATTAGAATTAAAACCACTTAAAACCACCATTAAAACACAGTCTTTACTAGCATTATGTGTAATAATATAAGTTTAACAAATGATAACAGTGCTGTAGGTAAGATTTAACAGCCAATATTGGAGTGTAATTTGTAGCCTGGTCCAGTATTGTCCAGTATTCATTCAAATTGAAAAACAAGTATTCACAAATATGAATAGACTAGGGAAAAACCCAGTTGTGGTGTTTCCTGGTATAATACCCAGTTGTTACTGGACTTCCTACTGAAGTGGTGCTGTTACTAATGGTTCACAATCCAAATGTTGTGTAGTTTAGAAAATAAAATATTTAAATAGGCTCCCTCCTATAGCCTGCTCCCAGATCATATGTTTTGAATATTAACTAACTTTAATATCCTCGTATAATGTATATTGTATTGTAGTACATGTTACTATTGAACCTACAGATATGTTTCGTATATTATTATAACTTTAATATTCTAGTATTATGTATATTGTATTGTAGTACATGTTACTATTGAACTTACAGATATGTTTTGTATATTATTATAACTTTAATATTCTAGTATTATGTATATAGAAGCTTAAAATACATGTGATTAGTGAACTTAAAGAGATGTATTTTATATTAAGAATTTAACATACACCTTATATAATGATGGCAACAAC
Source organism: Muraenolepis orangiensis (assembly GCA_027704905.1). Lineage (NCBI taxonomy): Eukaryota > Metazoa > Chordata > Actinopteri > Gadiformes > Muraenolepididae > Muraenolepis > Muraenolepis orangiensis. The sequence continues at coordinate 54,721 of JANIIK010001374.1, read as the reverse complement.
ATCTTAAATAATTTACGTTATTCCTCTGAAAATATTTATTTTGGGGTATGAAATTGTACTTTTATGGATATAAATCAAGATTCAAGAGATTAATTTGCCATTTGCAACAAGTACAATATAATGCTTACTCCCCATTCCCTCCTGCAGTATGAATTTATAAAACACTATACTATAAAACAACTATACACAATAAAAATGACAATAAAAAGAACAATAAAGTGACTAATGGATGATATGTACATGTTTTGAATTGTACATAAAGAATATAAAAGCATTTTAAAGTGCCAGTAGTGCAGCAGCATCATGAATACAGTGCAGTACAGTAACTGTGATGAGTCCAGAAAGTCCAGCTCAGTATCACAGAGTAATGTTAATGACATGTTATGATAGTCTAATGTTAATGACATGTTATGATAGAGTAATGTTAATGACATGTTATGATAGTGTAATGTTAATGACAATGTTATGATAGTGTAATGTTAATGACAATGTTATGATAGTGTAATGTTAATGACATGTTATGATAGTGTAATGTTAATGACATGTTATGATAGAGTAATGTTAATGACATGTTATGATAGTGTAATGTTACTGACAATGTTATGATAGTGTAATGTTAATGACAATGTTATGATAGTGTAATGTTAATGACAATGTTATGATAGTGTAATGTTAATGACATGTTATGATAGTGTAATGTTAATGACATGTTATGATAGTGTAATGTTAATGACATGTTATGATAGTGTAATGTTAATGACATATTATGATAGTGTAATGTTAAGATAGTGTAATGTTAAGGACAATGTTATGATAGTGTAATGTTAATGACATGTTATGATATTGTAATATTAATGACAATGTTATGATAGTGTAATGTTAATGACAATGTTATGATAGTGTAATGTTAATGATAATTGTATGATAGTGTAATGTTAATGACATGTTATGATAGTGTAATGTTAATGACAATGTTATGATTGTGTAATATTAATGACATGTTATGATAGTGTTATGTTAATGACATGTTATGATAGTGTAATGTTAATGACATGTTATGATAGTGTAATGTTAATGATATGTTATGATAGTGTAATGTTAATGACATGTTATGATAGTGTAATGTTAATGACATGTTATGATAGTGTAATGTTAATGACAGGTTATGATAGTGTAATGTTAATGACATGTTATGATAGTGTAATGTTAATGACATATTATGATAGTGTAATGTTAAGATAGTGTAATGTTAAGGACAATGTTATGATAGTGTAATGTTAATGACATGTTATGATATTGTAATATTAATGACAATGTTATGATAGTGTAATGTTAATGACAATGTTATGATAGTGTAATGTTAATGATAATTTTATGATAGTGTAATGTTAATGACATGTTATGATAGTGTAATGTTAATGACAATGTTATGATTGTGTAATATTAATGACATGTTATGATAGTGTTATGTTAATGATAATGTTATGATAGTGAAAGCAGTCCTAGGATTTCAGTAGTTCACTGCCTGTGGATATAAACTATCCTTAAACCTGGTAGTCCTTGTACGGATGCTGCAGAACCAGCGACCAGACGGTAGTGGGAGAAGAGATGGTGCCCAGGGTGGTTGTGGTCCTTTGTGATGGAGATGGTCACCTGGTTCTAAAGATCTCCTCAATGCATGGAATCAGTTGAATGTCTTCTGATATCAAACCCTGTGCTGTAAGTGTTTGCTCATTGAGTCCAACTGACCTGAGAGTCTCCAGTGTACAGTGTGGACTCCCCAGTCCAGCAGAGAGCAGCTTCACTCCTGAATCCTGCAGGTGGTTGGTACTCAGGTCCAGCTCTCTCAGACTGGAGGAGTTGGAGCTGAGAACTGAGGCCAGAGCTTCACAGCATCTCTCTGACAGATCACAGCCATTCAGCCTTCACACAACATCAACAGGAACATGTTAGGAACTGGGTTGAAAGGGCTTATTAGAATTAAAACCACTTAAAACCACCATTAAAACACAGTCTTTACTAGCATTATGTGTAATAAATATAAGTTTAACAAATGATAACAGTGCTGTAGGTAAGATTTAACAGCCAATATTGGAGTGTAATTTGTAGCCTGGTCCAGTATTGTCCAGTATTCATTCAAATTGAAAAACAAGTATTCACAAATATGAATAGGCTAGGGAAAAACCCAGTTGTGGTGTTTCCTGGTATAATACCCAGTTGTTACTGGACTTCCTACTGAAGTGGTGCTGTTACTAATGGTTCACAATACAAATGTTGTGTAGTTTAGAAAATTAAATATTAAAATAGGCTCCCTCCTATAGCCTGCTCCAAGATCATATGTTTTGAATATTAACTAACTTTAATATTCTCGTATAATGTATATTGTATTGTAGTACATGTTACTATTGAACCTACAGATATGTTTCGTATATTATTATAACTTTAATATTCTAGTATTATGTATATTGTATTGTAGTACATGTTACTATTGAACTTACAGATATGTTTTGTATATTATTATAACTTTAATATTCTAGTATTATGTATATAGAAGCTTAAAATACATGTGATTAGTGAACTTAAAGAGATGTATTGTATATTAAGAATTTAACATACACCTTATATAATGATGGCAACAACATCTTAAATAATTTACGTTATTCCTCTGAAAATATTTATTTAGGGGTATGAAATTGTACTTTTATGGATATAAATCAAGATTCAAGAGATTAATTTGCCATTTGCAACAAGTACAATATAATGCTTACTCCCCATTCCCTCCTGCAGTATGAATTTATAAAACACTATACTATAAAACAACTATACACAATAAAAATGACAATAAAAAGAACAATAAAGTGACTAAAGGATGATATGTACATGTTTTGAATTGTACATAAAGCATATAAAAGCATTTTAAAGTGCCAGTAGTGCAGCAGCATCATGAATACAGTGCAGTGCAGTAACTGTAATGAGTCCAGAAAGTCCAGCTCAGTATCACAGAGTAATGTTAATGACATGTTATGATAGTGTAATGTTAATGACATGTTATGATAGAGTAATGTTAATGACATGTTATGATAGTGTAATGTTAATGACATGTTATGATAGAGTAATGTTAATGACATGTTATGATAAAGTAATGTTAATGACAATGTTATGATAGTGTAATGTTAATGACAATGTTATGATAGTGTAATGTTAATGACAATGTTATGATAGTGTAATGTTAATGACATGTTATGATAGTGTAATGTTAATGACATGTTATGATAGAGTAATGTTAATGACATGTTATGATAGTGTAATGTTAATGACAATGTTATGATAGTGTAATGTTAATGACAATGTTATGATAGTGTAATGTTAATGACATGTTATGATAGTGTAATGTTAATGACAATGTTATGATAGTGTAATGTTAATGACATGTTATGATAGTGTAATGTTAATGACATATTATGATAGTGTAATGTTAAGATAGTGTAATGTTAAGGACAATGTTATGATAGTGTAATGTTAATGACATGTTATGATATTGTAATATTATTGACAATGTTATGATAGTGTAATGTTAATGACAATGTTATGATAGTGTAATGTTAATGATAATTTTATGATAGTGTAATGTTAATGACATGTTATGATAGTGTAATGTTAATGACAATGTTATGATTGTGTAATATTAATGACATGTTATGATAGTGTTATGTTAATGATAATGTTATGATAGTGGCAGCAGTCCTAGGATTTCAGTAGTTCACTGCCTGTGGATATAAACTATCCTTAAACCTGGTAGTTCTTGCTGTACGGATGCTGCAGAACCAGCGACCAGACGGTAGGGGGAGAAGAGATGGTGCCCAGGGTGGTTGTGGTCCTTAGTGATGGAGATGGTCACCTGGTTCTTAAGATCTCCTCAATGCATGGAATCAGTTGAATGTCTTTTGATATCAAACCCTGTGCTGTAAGTGTTTGCTCATTGAGTCCAACTGACCTGAGAGTCTCCAGTGTACAGTGTGGACTCCCCAGTCCAGCAGAGAGCAGCTTCACTCCTGAATCCTGCAGGTCGTTGGTACTCAGGTCCAGCTCTCTCAGACTGGAGGAGGTGGAGCTGAGAACTGAGGCCAGAGCTTAACAGCATCTCTCTGACAGACGACAGCCATTCAGCCTTCACACAACATCAACAGGAACATGTTAGGAACTGTGTTGAAAGGGCTTATTAGAAATAAAACCACTTAAAACCACTTAAAACCACCATAAAAACACAGTCTTTACTAGCATTAAGAAATGTAAGTTTAACAAATTATAACAGCGCTGTAGGTAAGATTTAACAGCCAATATTAGAGTGGAATTTGTAGCCTGGTCGAGTACTCTTTCTTATTGAAAAACAAGTATTCACAAATATGAATAGGCTAGGGAAAAACCCAGTTGTGGTGTTTCCTGGTATAATACCCAGTTGTTACTGGACTTCCTACTGAAGTGGTGCTGTGACTAATGGTTCACAATCCAAATGTTGTGTAGTTTAGAAAATAACATATTAAAATAGGATCCCTCCTATAGCCTGCTCCCAGCTCATATGTTTTATCTATTATTATAACGTTCATATTCTAGTATAATGTATATTGAAATACATGTTATTATTGAACCTACGGATATGTTTTGTATATTATCTACCTTTTATATAGTATTATGTATAATGAGTATTAAAATACATGTTTTAGTTAACCTACAGAGATGTATTGTATATGATATCACTTTCATATTCTTGCATTATGTATATTGTGTTTTAAAATATGTCATTAGTGAAACTACAGAGATGTATTGAATATGATATCACTTTTATATTGTAGAATATTATATATTGTCTATTAAAATACATGTTATTAGTGAACCTACAGAGATGTATTGTATATTATTATAACTTTCATATTCTAGTATCATGTATATTGTGTATTAAAATCAATGTTATTAGTAAACATACAGTGTTGTATTGTATATTATTATAACTTTCATATTCTAGTATAGTGTATATTGTGTATTATAATACATGTTATTAGTGAACCTACAGAGATGTTTTGGAGGCTTTGACCACTGGCAGCAGCCTCAGAAGACCCTCCTCTGAAGCAGAGTATTTCTTCAGGTCAAACACGTCCAGCTCCTCTTCTGATGACAGTAAGATGAAGACCAGAGCTGACCACTGAGCAGGAGAGAGAGATCTTCTGGAGAGTTCTCCTGATGTCAGGTACTGTTGGATCTCCTCCACCAGAGAACGGTCGTTCAGCTCATTCAAACAGTGGAACAGATTGATGCTTCTCTCTGTAGAGAGATCTCCACTTATCTTCTTCTTGATGTAAGACACTGTTTGGTCATTGGTCTGTGAGCCACTTCCTGTCTGTCTCAGCAGACCTGGAAGGAGAATCTGATTGGTATCCAGAGAGAGGCCCAGGAGGAAGCGGAGAAACAAGTCCAGGTGTCCGTTCTCACTCTTTAAGGCCTTGTCCACAGCACTCTCGTAAAGGAGTTTGACCTTTGTTTTCGGTTGTTCTTCTAAGAGCTGATTGACACCAGTGTTCATGAAGGACAAGAAGACATAAAGAGCAGCAAGAAACTCCTGGAGGCTCAGATGGACAAAGCAGAACACCTTGTCCTGGTACAGCCCACACTCCTCTTTAAAGATTTGGGTGAACACTCCTGAGTACACTGAGGCTGCTCTGATATCCATGTCACACTCTACCAGGTCTACCTCGTAGAAGATCAGGTTACCTTTTTCCAGCTGGTTAAAAGCCAGTTTTCCCAGAGCAACAATGATCTCCCTGCTCTCTGAACTCCAGACTGCATCTGTTTCAGCTCTCCCACGGTACTTCCTGTCCCCCTGTATGGACTGAACCTTCAGGAAGTAGATGTACATCTGAGTCACGGTATTGGGAATCTCTATTCCTGTCTGGGTTGTTTTGAAGATGTCCTCCAGAACTGTAGCACTGATCCAACAGAAGACTGGGATGTGACACATGATGTGGAGGCTTCGTGATCTCTTGATGTGGGAGATGATTTTGCTGGCCAGAGGCTCCTCTCTGAATCTCTTCCTGAAGTACTCCTCCTTCTGGGGGTCGGTGAACCCTCTCACCTCTGTCACCATGTCAACACACTCAGCAGGGATCTGATTGGCTGCCGCAGGGCGTGTGGTTATCCAGATGCGAGCGGAGGGAAGCAGGTCACCCCTGATGAGGTTTGTCAGCAGTATGTCCACCGAGGTCAACTTTGTGACATCGGTCCAGATCGGATTGTTCTGGAAGTCCAGAGGCAGTCGACACTCATCCAGACCGTCCAAGATGAAGACCACTTGGAACTGGTCGTATCTGCGGATTCCTTTGGTTTCAATAAAGAAGTGATGAAGAAGTTCCATCAAGCTAAACTCTTTCTCTTTCAGTAAATTCAGCTCTCTGAAAGGGAAGGGAAGCATGAAGTGGATGTCCTGGTTGGCTTTGCCTTCAGCCCAGTCCAGAGTGAACTTGTGTGTTAAGATGGTTTTACCAATGCCCGCCACTCCAGTTGTCATTATGGTTCTGCTTGGTTGATCTTGTCCAGGTAAGGGTTTAAAGATGTCTTCAAGTTTGATTGGTGTTTCCTCCTTGGCTGGTTTCCTGGAAGCCGTTTCAATCAGGCTGACCTCATGTTCCTTGTTGACCTCTCCACTGACTCCCTCTGTGATGAAGAGCTCTGTGTAGAAGTCATTCAGATCTGTTGACTGTCCTGCTTTAGCGATTCCCTCAAACACACGCCTGAACTTCTGCATCAGATGAGACTTGATGTTATGTTGGCACTGGACTGCAGCAGTTCCTAAATGAGAGAACCCAGAAGACAGGTCTTATACGTGATATTGACACAACAATATGATTGGTGTAATGACAGTACTATAATACATTATAATTAACTATTACTATACTATTACTATTACTGACTTGATATGCTGATTTAACAAGATAGTGTTGCATCTCTTCAGGTATGTTGACAGGCTGTTGATCTGCAGTATATTGTGTAACACTCTTTAACCTAATAGACCCACAATAATATATAATATATAATATATATATAATATATAACAATAACCCTAAATATCTGGATTAAACCACTAAAGCTGAAAGCCCCTACAATAACCCTACATATCTGCCCTTGGATTAAACCACTCAACCTGAAAGCCTCACATTAACCCTACACATCTGGATCAAACCATTTGACCTCCAAGAGGAGATTTATCTGGAAAAGATAGAAATGTAGAAATATTTTAAACAAGTCTCTGTTTGAGTCTCTTCTGTTTTCAAAATAAGATTCTCTATGTTTTCTAAATAAGAGTCTATATGTATTCTAAATAAGAGTCTCCTCTATGTGTTCTAAATAAGAGTCTCTTCTATGTTTTCTAAATAAGAGTCCCTTCTATGTTTTCTAAATAAGAGTCTCTTCTATGTTTTCTAAATAAGAGTCTCTTCTATGTTTTCTAAATAAGAGTCTATATGTATTCTAAATAAGAGTCTCCTCAATGTGTTCTAAATAAGAGTCTCTTCTATGTTTTCTAAATAAGAGTCCCTTCTATGTTTTCTAAATAAGAGTCTCTTCTATGTTTTCTAAATAAGAGTCTCTTCTATGTTTTCTAAATAAGAGTCTCCTCTATGTTTTCTAAATAAGAGTCTCTTCTATGTTTTCTAAATAAGTGTCTCTTCTATGTTTTCTAAATAAGAGTCTCTTCTGTGTTTTCTAAATAAGAGTCTCTTCTATGTTTTCTAAATAAGAGTCTCTTCTATGTGTTCTAAATAAGAGTCTCTTCTATGTTTTCTAAATAAGAGTCTCTTCTATGTTTTCTAAATAAGAGTCTCTTCTATGTTTTCTAAATAAGAGTCTCTTCTATGTTTTCTAAATAAGAGTCTCCTCTATGTTTTCTAAATAAGAGTCTCTTCTATGTTTTCTAAATAAGAGTCTCTTCTATGTTTTCTAAATAAGAGTCTCTTCTATGTTTTCTAAATAAGAGTCTCTTCTATGTTTTCTAAATAAGAGTCTCTTCTATGTTTTCTAAATAAGAGTCTCTTCTATGTTTTCTAAATAAGATGTCACGGTTACGGTGGTTGGCAGGGGGCGTGGCCTAGCCACATGCGCTGGTGGCGCACACACGCTCCTGTCAACAAACAATCACGTTGGTTGGCAGGGGGCGTGGCAAAGCCTCGTGCGCTGGTGACACACACACACACACACACACACACACACACACACACACACACACACACACACACACACACACACACACACACACACCACACACACACACACACACACACACACACACACACACACACACACACACACACACACACACACACACACACACTCTCCTCGTCCAATTGTTCATCACCTCACCTGGGGTATATAGACGTTGTCTTTCCTTTACCCCAGCGTGAGGTCGTTACTCTACTATGCACGTAGTTCTCCCGTCTGGTACCCATCGCCTGCCAACTACCTGCCGGTACTCCGCACCCGATACCCCCGGTACAGACTCCTCCCCCTGTCCCGGACTACCCGCCGGTCACCTGCCTGCCGGTACTCCGCACCCGATACCCCCGGTACAGACTCCTTCCCCTGTCCCGGACTACCCGCCGGTCACCTGCCTGCCGGTACTCCGCGGATCGTCTCCCCAGTGCACCCTTATGACGTTGTGTGTGTTTGGTGCAAATAAAGCCGTTCGTATCACTCTCCACTTGTCGGCGTCTGCGTTCAGGGTTCAACCCACTCCCTCTCTCGTGACATAAGAGTCTCTTCTATGTATTCTAAATAAGAGTCTCCTCTATGTATTCTAAATAAGAGTCTCCTCTATGTTTTCTAAATAAGAGTCTCCTCTATGTTTTCTAAATAAGAGTCTCTTCTATGTTTTCTAAATAAGAGTCTCTTCTATGTTTTCTAAATAAGAGTCTCTTCTATGTATTCTAAATAAGAGTCTCCTCTATGTTTTCTAAATAAGAGTCTCCTCTATGTTTTCTAAATAAGAGTCTCTTCTATGTTTTCTAAATAAGAGTCTCTTCTATGTTTTCTAAATAAGAGTCTCTTCTATGTTTTCAAAATAAGAGTCTCTTCTATGTGTTCTAAATAAGAGTCTCTTCTATGTTTTCTAAATAAGAGTCTCTTCTATGTTTTCTAAATAAGAGTCTCTTCTATGTTTTCTAAATAAGAGTCTCTTCTATGTTTTCTAAATAAGAGTCTCTTCTATGTTTTCTAAATAAGAGTCTCTTCTATGTTTTCTAAATAAGAGTCTCTTCTATGTTTTCTAAATAAGAGTCTCCTCTATGTTTTCTAAATAAGAGTCTCTTCTATGTTTTCTAAATAAGAGTCTCTTCTATGTTTACTAAATAAGAGTCTTCTATGTTTTCTAAATTAGAGTCTCCTCTATGTTTTCTAAATAAGAGTCTTCTATGTTTTCTAAATAAGAGTCTCTTCTATGTTTTCTAAATAAGAGTCTCTTCTATGTTTTCTAAATAAGAGTCTCTTCTATGTTTTCTAAATAAGAGTCTCCTCTATGTTTTCTAAATTAGAGTCTCCTCTGTTTTCTAAATAAGAGTCTCTTCTATGTTTTCTAAATAAGAGTCTCTTCTATGTTTACTAAATAAGAGTCTTCTATGTTTTCTAAATTAGAGTCTCCTCTATGTTTTCTAAATAAGAGTCTTCTATGTTTTCTAAATAAGAGTCTCTTCTATGTTTTCTAAATAAGAGTCTCTTCTATGTTTTCTAAATAAGAGTATCTTCTATGTTTTCTAAATAAGAGTCTCCTCTATGTTTTCTAAATTAGAGTCTCCTCTGTTTTCTAAATAAGAGTCTCCTCTATGTTTTCTAAATAAGAGTCTCTTCTATGTTTTCTAAATAAGAGTCTCTTCTATGTTTTCTAAATAAGAGTCTCTTACCACTCCTCAGTATGTCGGCCAGTTCCTCCTGGTTCATCTCCATAAGGCAGAGCAGTGTGATGTCTGTCACTCCCTCTATGGCGCGCCTCCTCTGCTCCTCGTTCTTCCCGTCCCCTCCTCCTCCTCCTCCTCCTCCTCCTCCTCCTCCCTCTGACTCTCTGAGCCTTGTGGGTCATGTGGGAAGAGAACCCTCCAGAGCTTCTTCAGCTCCTGGTCTAGAAAAGCGTGTGCGTTCTCCTCAGCCCTCTGGAACAGAACATGAATGAGAACTTTCCTGTGAGCTGAGGACATCAGAAGCATCTGTCCTTGATTCACGTCTGGTCTAAAGAGGGAAGCCTGGAGACTCTGAGCACCACAAGAGATGCTTTTTAATGTTCATGTAGAGCTGAAGGCTAATGTCTTGTTGGACTTTTACACACCTTGATCAGCTCTGTTTGATGCTGCTGTACAGACCCAGCACTGGTAACCTTTGACCTCTCCTGGTGTCGTCTGTGGAGAACACACACACACACACACACACACACACACACACACAAACAAAACACACACACACACACACATCATTTAAATATTTCTCTTAAAATATCAGGATTAGCAGAGTCTGGTAGAAACCAAGTGGTCAGTTTTCATCACATGTTTGAAACTCCTCCCTCTCCTCTCTATCTATGGATGTTCAATAGATACTGTATATTAATAATCTCCGATGAATCCTCACCTCTTCTTAATAGACTGATTCCCATCTTTAAACTGGTTACGAATATCCATAGACCAGTCACTCTTCAAGGAGACACAGCTGGGTCCAGGGGAGTCTGCTCTCTCTTGTATCCTTCTAGAACAACAAGAGCCAGGATTTATGGATGTGCACAACTCTCACCTCTTCATGTTTGAAACTCCTCCCTCTCCTCTCTATCTATGGATGTTCAATAGATACTGTATATTAATAATCTCCGATGAATCCTCACCTCTTCTTAATAGACTGATTCCCATCTTTAAACTGGTTACGAATATCCATAGACCAGTCACTCTTCAAGGAGACACAGCTGGGTCCAGGGGAGTCTGCTCTCTCTTGTATCCTTCTAGAACAACAAGAGCCAGGATTTATGGATGTGCACAACTCTCACCTCTTCATGTTTGAAACTCCTCCCTCTCCTCTCTATCTATGGATGTTCAATAGATACTCTATATTAATAATCTCAGATGAATCCTCACCTCTTCTCAATAGACTGATTCCCATCTTTAAAGTTAAAAGGAAGACCCATAGACCGGTCACTCTTCATGGAGACACAGCTGGGTCCAGGGGAGTCTGCTCTCTCCTTCTGCTCTGGGCTTCAACACAACACACACACAGCTTTTACTGACACTAACCATGGTGTCCTGATACATCACTGCTGAGCTCTGAGATGGACCACAGTCAAAGACACTTAGAGATCCTCTTCTCACCTGTTAGCTCTGCTCTGGTGGCCATGTTCCCCAGACAGAGAGCTTTTAGAGGTAGGATCCCCCTCCTCTCTCTCCTCATTCATAGCAGACCGGAGACCCCAGCCGATTTCAAGAAGCTGGATTTGCAGGTTAACCGGAGATGTTAAGACAGAATTCAGGGAATAGCAGAATCTTCAGTTTCAGATACCAAGCTGAGACTGATCTCAGTTCAGTTATCACGGTGACTCCTGCTGTGAGCCTCACATGCTGCTTCCCTGAGGACTATACTACCAAGCAGGATGTGGGGTTAGTTAGTCACTTCAGGTTAACCCTGAGGACTATACTACCAAGCAGGATGTGGGGTTAGTGAGTCACTTCAGGTTAACCCTGAGGACTATACTACCAAGCAGGATGTGGGGTTAGTGAGTCACTTCAGGTTAACCCTGAGGACTATACTACCAAGCAGGATGTGGGGTTAGTGAGTCACTTCAGGTTAACCCTGAGGACTATACTACCAAGCAGGATGTGGGGTTAGTGAGTCACTTCAGGTTAACCCTGAGGACTATACTACCAAGCAGGATGTGGGGTTAGTGAGTCACTTCAGGTTAACCCTGAGGACTATACTACCAAGCAGGATGTGGGGTTAGTGAGTCACTTCAGGTTAACCCTGAGGACTATACTACCAAGCAGGATGTGGGGTTAGTGAGTCACTTCAGGTTAACCCTGAGGACTATACTACCAAGCAGGATGTGGGGTTAGTGAGTCACTTCAGGTTAACCCTGAGGACTATACTACCAAGCAGGATGTGGGGTCAGTGAGTCACTTCAGGTTAACCCTGAGGACTATACTACCAAGCAGGATGTGGGGTTAGTGAGTCACTTCAGGTTAACCCTGAGGACTATACTACCAAGCAGGATGTGGGGTTAGTGAGTCACTTCAGGTTAACCCTGAGGACTATACTACCAAGCAGGATGTGGGGTTAGTGAGTCACTTCAGGTTAACCCTGAGGATTATACTACCAAGCAGGATGTGGGGTTAGTGAGTCACTTCAGGTTAACCCTGAGGACTATACTACCAAGCAGGATGTGGGGTTAGTGAGTCACTTCAGGTTAACCCTGAGGACTATACTACCAAGCAGGATGTGGGGTTAGTGAGTCACTTCAGGTTAACCCTGAGGACTATACTACCAAGCAGGATGTGGGGTTAGTGAGTCACTTCAGGTTAACCCTGAGGACTATACTACCAAGCAGGATGTGGGGTTCGTGAGTCACTTCAGGTTAACCCTGAGGACTATACTACCAAGCAGGATGTGGGGTTAGTGAGTCACTTCAGGTTAACCCTGAGGACTACACTACCAAGCAGGATGTGGGGTTAGTGAGTCACTTCAGGTTAACCCTGAGGACTATACTACCAAGCAGGATGTGGGGTTAGTGAGTCACTTCAGGTTAACCCTGAGGACTATACTACCAAGCAGGATGTGGGGTTAGTGAGTCACTTCAGGTTAACCCTGAGGACTATACTACCAAGCAGGATGTGGGGTTAGTGAGTCACTTCAGGTTAACCCTGAGGACTATACTACCAAGAAGGATGTGGGGTTAGTGAGTCACTTCAGGTTAACCCTGAGGACTATACTACCAAGCAGGATGTGGGGTTAGTGAGTCACTTCAGGTTAACCCTGAGGACTATACTACCAAGCAGGATGTGTGGTTAGTGAGTCACTTCAGGTTAACCCTGAGGACTATACTACCAAGCAGGATGTGGGGTTAGTGAGTCACTTCAGGTTAACCCTGAGGACTACACTACTAAGCAGGATGTGGGGTTAGTGAGTCACTTCAGGTTAACCCTGAGGACTATACTACCAAGCAGGATGTGGGGTTAGTGAGTCACTTCAGGTTAACCCTGAGGACTATACTACCAAGCAGGATGTGGGGTTAGTGAGTCACTTCAGGTTAACCCTGAGGACTATACTATCAAGCAGGATGTGGGGTTAGTGAGTCACTTCAGGTTAACCCTGAGGACTATACTACCAAGCAGGATGTGGGGTTAGTGAGTCACTTCAGGTTAACCCTGAGGACTATACTACCAAGCAGGATGTGGGGTTAGTGAGTCACTTCAGGTTAACCCTGAGGACTATACTACCAAGCAGGATGTGGGGTTAGTGAGTCACTTCAGGTTAACCCTGAGGACTATACTACCAAGCAGGATGTGGGGTTAGTGAGTCACTTCAGGTTAACCCTGAGGACTACACTACCAAGCAGGATGTGGGGTTAGTGAGTCACTTCAGGTTAACCCTGAGGACTATACTACCAAGCAGGCAATGATTAATAAATGTTAAGATATGAGGCTGCTTATCAAAGCAATGTTTTATGGCTGTTATACAACATGATTAGGGTAAAGGACACACACACACACACACACACACACACACACACACACACACACACACACACACACACACACACACACACACACACACACACACACACACACACACACACACACACACACACACACACACACACACACACACACACACACACACACACACACACACACACACACACACACACACACACACACACACACACACACACACACACACACACACACACACACACACACACACACACACACACACACACACACACCTAACACAAGACTTAATAAAAAGTTCATTCAGTTAGGTTTGTTGAACCGTATGTTAAAGATGTCTGTACATATAAACATATAATATACATATAACACTACTTTTACTTAACAATGGTGAATGTCTTTTAAAATAAATCACCAAAGTGTTCCAGTTTGAACCGGCTCCCTGGTGCATAACAAGTTTAGAGACATACTCTTTAACTCCTTGGTCAACACTCACTACTCACCTTATAACGCTGTCCACCGTTTAGTTTATAAGGCTTGTTTCCTTAGTCTCCACAAAGAGAGGAGCTGCCTCCACCTCGTGCTGTCTGGCTTTAGGGTTAAAGGTTTCTCTCAAGTCTATCTCGTGGCCCCGCCCCCGTCTCGTGGCCCCGCCCCCGTCTTGTGACCCCGTCTCGTGGCCCCGCCCCGTCTCGTGGCCCCGCCCCCATCTCGTGGCCCCTTCCCCACACCAATCCTGGTTCTTTGAACCAAGCGATCACAAAACAGATAACAACACTGAACAGCCACACATGGACCTGACATCCGTCAATAAACACAATTTAAACCATTTCTCACACAAACACACACATTTATATTAATACACACACACATTTATATAAATACACACACACATTTATATAAATACACACACACATTTATATAAATACACTTACACATTTATATAAATACACACACACATTTATATAAATACATACACACATTTATATAAATACACACACACATTTATATAAATACACACACACATTTATATAAATACACACACACATTTATATAAATACACACACACATGTATATAAATACACTTACACATTTATATAAATACACACACACATTTATATAAATACACACACACATGTATATAAATACACACACACATTTATATAAATACACACACACATTTATATAAATACACACACACATTTATATGAACACCCTTCATATAAATCAGAGGAAAGGAAGGAAAGGGAGGAAAGGGAGGAAAGGGAGCAAAGGGAGCAAAGGGAGCAAAGGGAGCAAAGGGAGGACCATCCTCCCTTTCCTCCCTTTCCATAAACACTTGCCAGAGAAAAGTGCAGTACAGCTACTACTACTATACTACTACTACTAATACTACTACTATAGTACTACTACTACTACTACTATAGTACTACTACTACTGCTACTACTATAGTACTACTACTACAACTATAGTACTACTACTACTACTATAGTACTACTACTACTACTACTACTATAGTACTACTACTACTACTACTACTAATACTACTATAGTACTACTACTACTACTATAGTACTACTACTACTACTACTACTACTACTACTACTACTACTACTACTACTACTACTACTATAGTACTACTACTACTACTACTTCTACTATAGTACTACTACTACTACTACTACTACTACTATAGTACTACTACTACTACTACTACTACTATAGTACTACTACTACTACTACTATAGTACTACTACTACTATAGTACTACTACTACTACTACTATAGTACTACTACTATACTACTATAGCACTACTACTACTACTACTATATTACTACTACTACTACTATAGTACTACTACTAGTACTACTACTATAGTACTACTACTACTATATTACTACTACTACTACTACTATAGTACTACTACTAGTACTACTACTATAGTACTACTACTACTACTAAAGTACTACTACTACTACAATATTACTACTACTACTACTATAGTACTACTACTACTACTACGACTACTACTACTACTACTATAGTACTACTACTACTACTACTACTACTACTACTATATTACTACTACTACTACTACTACTACTATAGTACTACTACTACTACTACTACTACTACTACTACTACTACTACTACTATAGTACTACTACTACTACTACTACTATAGTACTACTACTACTACTACTACTATAGTACTACTACTACTACTACTACTACTACTACTACTATACTACTACTACTACTACTACTATAATAGTACTACTACTACTACTATTACTACTATAGTACTACTACTACTACTACTACTACTACTACTACTATAGTACTACTACTACTACTACTATAGTACTACTACTACTACTACTATAGTACTACTACTACTACTACTACTACTACTACTACTATACTACTACTACTACTACTACTATAATAGTACTACTACTACTACTATTACTACTATAGTACTACTACTACTACTACTACTACTACTATAGTACTACTACTACTACTACTATAGTACTACTACTACTACTACTATAGTACTACTACTACTACTACTATATTACTACTACTACTACTATAGTACTACTACTAGTACTACTACTATAGTACTACTACTACTATATTACTACTACTACTACTATAGTACTACTACTAGTACTACTACTATAGTACTACTACTACTACTAAAGTACTACTACTACTACAATATTACTACTACTACTACTATAGTAATACTACTACTACTACTACTATTGTACTACTACTACTACTACTACTACTATAGTACTACTACTACTACTACTACTACTACTACTACTATAGTACTACTACTACTACTACTACTATAGTACTACTACTACTACTACTATAGTACTGATACTACTACTACTACTATACTACTACTACTACTACTATACTACTACTACTACTACTATAGTACTACTACTACTACTACTACTACTACTATATTACTACTACTACTACTATAGTACTACTACTAGTACTACTACTATAGTACTACTACTACTACTGCTACTATAGTACTACTACTAGTACTACTACTATAGTACTACTACTACTACTGCTACTATAGTACTACTACTACTACTATAGTACTACTACTACTACTACTATATTACTACTACTACTACTATAGTACTACTACTACTACTACTACTATAGTACTACTACAGTACTACTACTACTACTACTATAGTACTACTACTACTACTATAGTACTACTACTACTACTACTAAAGTACTACTACTACTGCTACTACTATAGTACTTCTACAAATACTACTACTACTACTACTACTACTACTACTACTACTGCTACTACTATACTACTCCTACTGTTGTAATGGTAAATGTAATATCCTTTTAGTCTAGTTGTTTCCGTCCTGTTGATGAAGGGCCTATCAGCAGGTCCCAATGCTCTGTTGGCCCCACCATTACCCAAGGACACAAGGCCCTAACAACATGTCTTTGAGGCCCTAACAACATGTCTTTGAGGCCCTAACAACATGTCTTTGAGGCCCTAACAACATGTCTTTGAGGCCCTAACAACATGTCCTTGAGGCCCTAACAACATGTCTTTGAGGCCCTAACAACATGTCCTTGAGGCCCTCACAACATGTCTTTGAGGCCCTAACAACATGTCTTTGAGGCTCTAACAACATGTCTTTGAGGCCTTCCTGTCGTGACAGGAAGCAGAAGCACCTTCAGATGTTTCAGGTCAAGCGGCTGACAGGACAAAGAGCATCCATGCTACATCAGCCCTGGTTACTTCCACTCGGGGCTCACTCCATCCACACTAGATTGCATTCTGTGTGAACTGAGACTTCTGTCTGGACTGAACCATGTGTTATATGTTATCTTTGTTAAACCTTTGCATTGGTATCTAACAGGGACAGCACATACATGTTCGGGGGCAGGAGCTCACGTGAGAAAAAGGGCACTTCCCATAATCATTTATAAAGAAATGTTTTAAAACTAAAAGTTAAGCCAAGCAATAGAATACTGAGTTGCCTGAATACATTAATGATCCAAGCCATTATTATTATTATTATTATTATTAATACACAGCACACATAACATCGAATAACTGCTGTTGACTTAGTTTCAGTGTAACTACAATTCCCTCCTTTCACATATGGTGGGTCTCTGTATCATGTAATGATTAAAATCTATCAGCATACAACTAACTAGTAACATTAATAGTTATTAAATGAGCAGCCAACAATCTAAATGATGAAGTTACTGTTTAAGGCAGGACGTTACAGGCAAAAATATAGTTTTTTCATGTACTTGTACATTTAGTTATTTTGGTCTATTTTACTTCCATGTTTTCTTTAACTCTAATGGAAAGAAAACTTCCAAAAAACCAAATGGTATGTTATTCATTCTGTTGTATTTAATATTCTTTAAAAGACAACAGTCTTCTCCTAAAGATACTCTTTATTCCATCGCTCACAAACCGGGTATGAATAATCCACAACAGTACTTTGAGCATCAGCCAATCACTTGAAGCGGTTGAAAGGTGACTATAGGACCAGATTAATAACCAGGTAACCATGACGACAAGGTGCCAGTAAGGGCTTGGTGAACAAGGAGATACCGATGTCTTACTGTTAGGGATGTCCACCCAAGCTCTTCTTACAAGAACCAATGGGGTGTGGAATAACCGCCATGAGGGGAACACATCTTGGAGAGGAGGATGACCTGAATCTAGGGCTTTACGAGTGGAGGCGTGTCTCCAGATAACATAACAGCCTCGACCATCCACTTCCTGATGAACTTTGGAACTATAGCTTTGGTGACTCACTTTGTGATCCAGCCAGATACCAAGATAGTGTCAGTGACAGTTCACCGTTGACCTCTGAACCCTGACTGGTGCTGACATAACACACCATCTGTTGAGAGGTGAGCTGATTATTAACTAAGGACTCCAGGATATGAGCAAGAAGGGACAATGTGGAAATTGGCCAATAGTTATTGAGATCATTTTTATAACGCCTTTATCTACATTTGACAGGACTTTATTTAAAATTACTTATTTCCAGACTAAAGGATCAGAAGAGATAGCTTGATGTCCTTCCTGAACCAGAGAGTGAATGAAGGCCTGTAGAGTGAACTGAGAGGTCTGGTTTAAGGAGGGATCATGAGCCAGTACTTCATGGTGAGGAGGTAAAGGGGGTGGGGGAGGAGAGGAGGTGAGGAGGTGAGGGAGGTGAGGAGGTGAGGAGGTGAGGGAGGAAAAGGGGGTGGGGGAGGTGAGGAGGTGGGGGAGGTGAGGAGGTAAAGGGGGTGGGGGAGGAGAGGAGGTGAGGAGGTAAGGAGGTAAAGGGGGTGGGGGAGGAGAGGAGGTGAGGAGGTGAGGGAGGTAGGGGAGGAGAGGAGGTGAGGAGGTGAGGGAGGTGGGGGAGGAGAGGAGGTGAGGAGGTGAGGGAGGTAGGGGAGGAGAGGAGGTGAGGAGGTGAGGGAGAAGAGGAGTTGGGGGAGGTGAGGGTGGTGGGGGAGGTGAGGAGGAGAGGGAGGTGATGGAGGTGAGGAGGTGAGGGAGGTGGGGGAGGTGAGGAGGTGAGGAGGTGAGGGTGGTGATGGAGGTGAGGAGGTGAGGGAGAAGAGGAGTTGGGGGAGGTGAGGGTGGTGGGGGAGGTGAGGAGGTGAGGAGGTGAGGAGGTGAGGGTGGTGGGGGAGGTGAGGAGGTGGGGGAGGTGAGGGTGGTGGGGGAGGTGAGGAGGAGAGGGAGGTTGGCCGCTCCCTCTTCCTCGTGACCAGCACACTGTCCTTTATAACATTCAGTTCTATAGGACTGTCAGTTGGTTTGTTTACGTGGTTCCATGTCTAATAAACGTCCCGTTTGGACTTTGAATTCACCTCCGACTCCCGTCTCTCAGCACTACAGGGTGTGTGTTTCAATATGGGTTTGTGTGTGTATTTATAAATGTGTGTGTGTTTCTATAAGTGTGTGTGTATTTAAATGTGTGTTTGTGTATTTTTAATGTGTGTATTTATATAAATGTGTGTGCATTTTAATATGTGTATGTGTATTTCTATAAGTGTGTGTGTGTGTGTGTATTTTTTTAAATGTGTGTGTATTGAAATGTGTGTTTGTGTATTCATAAATGTGTGTGTATTTAAATGTGTGTTTGTGTATTTATAAATGTGTGTGTTTCTATAAGTGTGTGTGTATTTATATAAATGTGTGTGTCTGTGTGTGTGTGTATTTATAAATGTGTGTATTTATATAAATGTGTGTGCATTTTAATATGTGTGTGTGTATTTCTATAAGTGTGTGTGTATTTATATAAATGTGTGTGTATTTCTATAAGTGTGTGTGTATTTCTATATTTGTGTTTATTTATAAGTGTGTGTGTGTATTTCTGTAAGTGTGTGTGTGTGTAATTATAAATGTGTGTGTATTTATAAATGTGTGTGTTTCGATAAGTGTGTGTGTGTGTATTTAGAAATGTGTGTGTATTTCAATATGTGTTTGTGTGTGTATTTAGAAATGTGTGTGTATTTCAATAAGTGTGTGTGTATTTAGAAATGTGTGTGTATTTCAATATGTGTTTGTGTGTGTATTTAGAAATGTGTGTGTATTTCAATAAGTGTGTGTGTATTTATAAATGTGTGTGAATTTCAATATGTGTTTGTGTGTGTCTTTATAAATGTGTTTGTATTTCCATAAGTGTGTGTGTATTTATATACGTGTGTGTGTATTTATATACGTGTGTGTGTATTTATAAGTGTGTGTGTATTTATATAAGTGTGTGTGTATTTATAAATGTGTGTATTTCAATATATGTTTCTCTGTGTATTTATAAATGTGTGTGTATTTATAAAGTGTGTGTGTATTTCTATTGTATTTCTAAGCGTGTGTGTGTGTGTTTGTGTGAGTCTGAGGTGGGGAGGTAGGACGTGAGGAGGTGAGGAGGTGGGGAGGTGAGGAGGTGGGAGGTGAGGGAGGTGAGGGAGGTGGGGGAGGTGGGGGAGGTGAGGAGGAGAGGGAGTGTAACTGCCTCTGTGTTCAGTTTGAGTTTGGTTCCTACCAGTTTTTGGTTCCTACCTAAATGCTGTAGATTAAGGGCGGAACTAATGGTTGAAGCGCGCAGTGTTCCGGGGACGTTTTATGCCGACGCACACGCGTGTAGAAATCTCTGTATATAAGAGATAGTTCCGTTACAGTCAGTCAGTTCGGTCGATCAGTTCAGTCAGTGAAGTTCCATAATTTCCTCTCTTATTGCATGCAGCCAATAAGGTACGTTTGGTGTTGTGGTTGTTAGCTGTGTGTAGGCTCAAGCCAGGTAGCTAAAGTGCTAACGACATGTTTGCTAAGTGAATTTATTGTTATTATTATTGCAGAAGGATTTAATGTGTTTTGTAGGTTAAGTTAATTTTGGGTAATAATATTGTAAAGACATGTGACACTAAGAGACGAAGTAGAAATAATATGGATGTATGTTGTTATTGTTTGATCTGTGATTTATTGTATTTCATGTGTGTGTTTCACAGTTCTCACGGTCTGGATTTGAATAAATCCTACCAGTATCATAAAGAACGCATTGCTGTCATCATTGCATGAGAGGGAATTACAGTGAGAACTTACTGCTCCATAAGACAGCATCAGAAAGCAGTGAGTAACAACATTAAACCAAGTAAAGATGTCTGAGAGTGGCAGCCAGCGTGTGGTTGTTGTGGATGCACATTGCACAGACATGCAGGCACAAGCACCTGACGAAGATGGTGCAAATGAAGACAGAGCAACCGTGCAACTACAAAGGGAAGAAGGCACAATAGTTAGCAACCCCGCTTCCTCAGAAGAGCCACGAAGAGGCCAAAGAGTCCGCATGTTGACGGAAAAGGGTCAAGAACTGCATGATGAGCAAATAAGAAAAGTTGCACATCGTTTCAGTGTGGGCTATGAGAAGTGGAAAAATGTTAACCAAGCGCTGTGTGCACCGAGCTCAGACGACCTGCTGGATGGACACGTCACTAAAGTATGCAGTGCCTCTAGGAGTCTGAATGAGGTTTATGACGATTGGAAGCGCATTGAGGTGCCTGACCATAACACACGTTGCAGAGTCGACACCTGTGAATCAGTAACAAAGAAGATTTTTAATAATGCAATGGACCTTCTAGACACAAGAAAGGCTAAAGGTCAAATGCATGAAGAACAATTCATGGAAGAGATAGTGTCTGTAGCCTCAGTCAAGACAGGCACCAGCTCTCGCCACACTAAATTCTACTCTGCAAGTGCAGCTGCTGAGGTTGCTGCTAACCAAGCCACCTTAGAAGTCCTGCTAGAGCAAGAGCGTCATATTGAAGAACTTCAGAGACTTGAAGCTGAAGCCGCACAGTTTAAAGCGAGACAGGAGTCTGAAGCCGCCCAGTTAAAAGCCAAGATGGAGGCTGAAACTGCAGAAAGACAAAGAGTGCTAGAAGCCAAACGCAGAGAACTAAAT
>JANIIK010001374.1:0-27500 GCA_027704905.1 Muraenolepis orangiensis | reverse complement strand
TGTGTGTAGTTTAATGTGTGTTTGTGTATTTATAAATGTGTGTGTATTTCAGGTGTGGAGGTGACGGAGGTTTGGAGGTGAGGAGGTGAGGAAGTGAGGAGGTGGGGGAGGTGGGGAGGTGAGGAGGTGAGGAAGTGAGGAGGTGTGGAGGTGATGGAGGTTGGGAGGTGAGGAGGTCGGGGAGGTGGGGAGGTGGGGGAGGTGGGGAGGTGAGGAGGTGAGGGAGGTGAGGGAGGTGGGGGAGGTGAGGAGGTGGGGAGGTGAGGAGGTGAGGAGGTGAGGTGGTGAGGGAGGTGAGGAGGTGAGGACGTGGGGAGGTGAGGGAGGTGAAGAGATGAGGAGGTGAGGAGGTGGGGAAGGTGAGGAGGTGTGGGAGGTGAGGAGGTAAAGGGGGTGGGGGAGGAGAGGGATGAGGAGGTGAGGGAGGTGATGGACGTGAGGAGGTGAGGGAGAAGAGGAGTTGGGGAGGTGAGGGAGGTGGGGAGGTGAGGAGGTGAGGGTGGTGGGGGAGGTGAGGAGGAGAGGGAGGTTGGCCGCTCCCTCTTCCTCGTGACCAGCACACAGTCCTATAGAACATTCAGTTCTATAGGACTGTCAGTTGGTTTGTTTACGTGGTTCCATGTCCAATAAACGTCCCGTTTGGACTTTGAATACAGATTCAGATTCAGATTCAGATTCAGATTCAGATTACTTTATTAATCCCGAGGGAAATTAAGGTGCAACAGTTGACAAATGGAATAAATGCACACACAAAAAGACTAATACCTAAGCTAAATAACTAAAAACAACTAACTAAATAAAACTAGTATAAACTAAATATAATTAAAATAATTCTAAATGAAATCTAAATGTATTGATCGATGAAGATGAATTGCACAATTTACAGTATTATTAGAATTCAGTTAGAATTCCCCTCCGACTCCCGTCTCTCAGCACTACAGTGTGTGTGTTTCAATATGGGTTTGTGTGTGTTTTTATAAATGTGTGTGTATTTCTATAAGTGTGTGTGTATTTAAATGTGTGTTTGTGTATTTATAAATGTGTGTGTTTCTATAAGTGTGTGTGTATTTATATAAGTGTGTGTGTGTGTGTGTGTATGTGTATTTATAAATGTGTGTATTTATATAAATGTGTGTTTGTGTGTGTATTTATAAATGTGTGTGTGTTTCTATAAGTGTGTGTGTATTTAAATGTGTGTTTGTGTATTTATAAATGTTTGTTTCTATAAGTGTGTGTGTGTGTATTTTTTAAATGTGTGTATTTCTATAAATGTGTGTGTATTTAAATGTGTGTTTGTGAATTTATAAATGTGTGTGTTTCTTTAAGTGTGTGTGTTCTTATATAAGTGTGTGTGTATTTATAAATGTGTGTATATTTCTATAAGTGTGTATGTGTATTTATAAATGTGTGTGTGTTTCTATAAGTGTGTGTGTGTGTGTGTGTATTTATACATGTGTGTGAGTTTCTATAAATGTGTGTGTATTTAAATGTGTGTTTGTGTATTTCTAAATGTGTGTGTTTCTATAAGTGTGTGTGTATTTATATAAGTGTGTGTGTGTGTGTATCTTCTGTGCGGTCGTGTCCCGGGGCAGCGGGTTGAGGGCGGTCCACGCCAACAGAACCCATCAAATCATGGGGAAGGCGGGCTCTGTCCCGGGGGTGGAACCTGATTGGTCGGTGGTGGTGTCAGAGAGGAGGAGGCTGTGCTAGCTGTGGAGCATCATGGACAGTGACTCTCAGCCTCTCCACCGGGTGCTGTCCTCATACAGGAGCAGCTTCAGCTACAGACTGTTAGCACCCAGATGCTACAGACTGTTAGCACCCAGATGCTACAGACTGTTAGCACCCAGATGCTACAGACTGTTAGCACCCAGATGCTACAGACTGTTAGCACCCAGATGCTGCAGACTGTTAGCACCCAGATGCTACAGACTGTTAGCACCCAGATGCTACAGACTGTTAGCACCCAGATGCTACAGACTGTTAGCACCCAGATGCTACAGACTGTTAGCACCCAGATGCTGCAGACTGTTAGCACCCAGATGCTACAGACTTTTAGCACCCAGATGCTACAGACCGTTAGCACCCAGATGCTACAGACTGTTAGCACCCAGATGCTACAGACTGTTAGCACCCAGATGCTACAGAACGCCACAGGAAGTCCTTTCTCCTGGTGGCTATAAGACTTTACAATGGATCCACCTCAGGTCATAAGAGGGACAGAGGAGGCACAGTGCCCTGAGGTCCTCCTCTCTCTCTCTCTATCTCTCGCTCTCTCTCTCTCTCTCTCTCTCTCTCTCTCTCTCTCTCTCTCTCATTTGTTTTACTTGTTGAACATTGCACTTTATCTGTAATACTCCTCATCCCATCTTATTTTATCATATTTTAATTTCCTCTCTGTGTATTGCGATTGTTGCACAACAATTTCCCTCAGCATAAATTAAGTCCATGTATCTATCTACCTCTCCTCCCTCCCCCACATCTCTCCCTCCTTCTCCTTCCTCCCCCACCTCTTTCTCCTTCCTTCTCCTCCTCCCTCGCCACTTCTCTCTCTCCCTTTCTTCTCTCCCCACCTCTCTCTCTCCCTCCTCCTCCCTCTTCCTCTACCTCTCTATCGTCCTCGCTCCTTCTCCTCCCTCCCCCAAATCTCTCCCTCCTTCTCCTCCCTCCTCCACCTTTCTCTCCCTCATCCTCCTCCCTCCTTCCCCTCCCCCACCACCTCTCTTTCTCCCTCCCTCTATCCTCCTCCCTCCTTCTACTGCTCCCTCCCTCCTTCACAACCTCTCTCCCTCCTCCTCCCTTTCCCTCCCTCCCTCTTTCCTCCTCCTTCCCCCACCTCTCTCTCCTTCTTCCTCCCCACTTCTCTCCCTCCTTCTCCTCCCTCACCACCTCTGTTCCTCCTCCTCCCTCTCCCTCTCTCCCTCTATCCTCCTCCCTTCTTCTCCTCCCCACCTTTGTCCCTCCTCCTCCTCCTCCTCCTCCTCCTCCTCCTCCTCCTCCTCCTCCCTCCCTCCCTTGATAAGCAGCCTCATATCTTAAGATTTGTTAATCATTCATCAGACAGCTTCATACCAATATACTGACAATGAACACATGTAAGTTGGTGTGTATGTACATAAATGTGTGTGTGTGTGTACTTCTTTATGTTTGTGTCTGTACACTGTATGTGTGTGTGTGTGTGTGTGTGTGTGTGTGTGTGTGTGTGTGTGTGTGTGTGTGTGTGTGTGTTAGAGAGAGAGAGATGTGTGTGTGTGCGTGTGTGTGTCTGTTAGACAGAGCGATATGTGTGTGTGGGTGGGTGTGTTTGTTAGAAAGAGAGATATGTGTGTGTGCGTGTGTATGTATTTTAAGATGTGCGTTTGTGTGTGTCTGTATGTATGTGTATTACAATATGTGTATGTATTTATAAATGTGTTTGTGTGTGTGTATTTTTATGTATGTGTATATAAATAAGTGTGTTTGTGAGCATTTATATATGTGTGTGCGTGTGTGTATATGTATATAAACATTTATATACATATACACATATATGTATATGACAGAGACGTAGTCAGGGACAGGCGGTAGATCGGGAACCGATCGGGAACCAGTCAGGGACAGGCAGGTGATCAGGAACCAGTCAGGGACAGGCAGAGGTGTAGGCAGGGACAGGCAGGTGATCAGGGACCAGTGAGGGACAGGCAGGTGATCAGGAACGCTGGAGAGTCTGTGTCATCAGGAACAATCTGGTAAAGTCAGAGTGTGCGGGGGTAGGCTTAAATAGGCAGGTTGATTCTAATGTGCTGCAGGTGTGGGGGAGACGTGAATGAGGGTTGATGCTGCCCTCTAGTGGAGACAGGGTGAATAACCATTGTGACAGTAAGTGTGTGTGTGTGTGTGTGTGTGTGTGTGTGTGTGTGTGTGTGTGTGTGTGTGTGTGTGTGTGTGTGTGTGTGTGTGTGTGTGTGTGTGTGTGTGTGTGTGTGTGTGTGTGTGTGTGTGTGTGTGTGTGCACTTCTATATATGTGTGTGTGTGTACTTCTATATGCTTGTGTGTGTATTCTAAGTTTCTATGTGTGTGTGTGTGTGTGGATGCATGCATGCGTGTGTGTGTGTGTGTATGCATGTGTGTCTTTATGTATATACATATGAAATGAAAAGTGCGCTTATAAATAAAATGTATTAATATTATTATTATTATTATTATTATAATTTTTTTCTATTTTCTATTGTTATGTTTGCGTACCTCAGTGTTATGCTATTGTCTGCTTCAACTAATGTACTCCTTGTAAGTCGCTTTGGATAAAAGCGTCTGCCAAATGCCCTAAATGTAAATGTGAATGTAAATGTGAGTATATTTATATAAGTGTGTGTGTGTGTATATACATATGGTGTGTGTGTTTGTGTGTGTTTTTTTGTGTTGTATGTGTGTGAATTTCTATGTGTTTTTTTTTATATATGCGTGTGTGTGTGTGTGTGTATGTGTGTGTGTGTGTGTGTGTGTGTGTGTATTTGTGGTTCTATGTGTGTGTGTCTGTGTATTTCTATGTGTATGTGTGCGTATGTGTCTTTATTTATAAATGTGTGTGTGTATTTCTGTGTGTGTGTGTGTGTGTGTGCGTTTGTATGTGTGTATATACGTATAGAAAAATGTGTGTGTGTATTTGTATATGTGTGTGTGTATGTGTTTCTGTGTGTGTGTGTGTGAATTGATATAT
The DNA here is from genome assembly GCA_027704905.1 of Muraenolepis orangiensis. Lineage (NCBI taxonomy): Eukaryota > Metazoa > Chordata > Actinopteri > Gadiformes > Muraenolepididae > Muraenolepis > Muraenolepis orangiensis. The sequence goes on along the minus strand of JANIIK010001374.1, from coordinate 22,803 downwards.
GTGTGGGTATTTATATATGTGTGTGTGTGTGTGTGTGTGTGTATACTGTATATGTGTGCGTGGGTTATTATATAAATGTGTGTGTTTGTGTGGTTGTAATGTTACGTGCATTCCTTGTTCGTGTTCCTACCTATTTTCTTTTCTCGTTTAAGGGGTTCTAGTGACACCTATAGGCCATTAGGTAAATGTTTCTCATTGGTTGTTAGAATTCACGTGGGTTGTTAGTCGCGTGATCACAACAACGCCATCTTCCGGAAAGCAGGCTAGTAATTAGCATTGTTCTAGGGCTTTCATCTGCCGGTGTGATCCTAAAAGAAGCTTTGTTTGTGAGTATAGTCGTTCATCTATGTATTTAGAGATTGTATGTGCTCATATGTTATATTTCGTAATATTTGTGTACTTTATTGATTGTTGCCCTTTGTATTGTTTACAGTTTCACACTTCAGTTACTTCAATCTTCAATAAATGGACGTAGAAGTGCACGTCCGTAACGTACTTTGGGCTCATTATTGAAGTTATTGGAAGAGGTTGAAGGTGTTTAGCTATCTGGCGATGTGCGCCCTGCTACGTGCTCAGGTGCCAGAATAGTGAAAAAACAACATCTCGGCGGGTCCTACACAGCAGACACAAGATGGATAACGCTACTTCTCTCACAGCGGGAGAGCAGGCAGCCTCTCCATCAGAACATACAGCTCCTCCAACAGATGCTACCTTTGCTACCAGGTCAGTAGCCAGTGTTAGCGTCTCCGGCTCAAGCTCAAATGAGTCTTCCGCTAGCTTAGCTGCAGCGAAAGCACGGGCTAAAGTAATGGCTGCACGTGCCCGCACAGCTTTTGTTAAGAAAGAAAACGAAATATTACTAGAAAAAGCTCGGATGGATGCTGCTCTCGCTACACTAAAGCTAGATGAAGAAATTGCAGCAGCAGAGGCAGAAGCTGAAGCTCTTGAGTCTACAGCAGCAGAATCACAGAGAGGCTCCAGACATGACACTTTATACATCGCAGCTCTTCCAACTCAATCTCCACAAGAAAGAACCAGCGAGTACATTGGGAGTCATTCTGGAGCGGCCTCCGAGTTTAGATCCCCTGCCTCGGCACATCATCAGCCTCAGCAACACAATGCTGCTGCCGTCAACAGTGCTGCTCCCTACATCTCCAAAGCTAGACCACATAGCTCAATCAGCCAGCTAGTGAAGCCAGATCCTGACGCAGACCCTCGCAGCTTCTACCAGGGGTTACGTCAACCACACTACTCCCCTCGCCGTGAGCAAGCCCCTCAAACCCTCTCTGCTGACCGAACAGGTTTAGGTGACATCGCTAGATTCCTCGCTCGGCGCGAACTCCTGAGCTCTGGTCTCACCGAATTTGACGATCGACCTGAAGGATACTGGGCATGGAGGTCAAGCTTCCTAAACTCCATAGAGGGAACAGGACTTACCTGCAGCGAAGAACTCGATCTGTTAACTAAGTGGTTAGGCCCACAGTCTTCAGCACATGTCAAGAGGATTCGAGCCATCCATGTCAACGACCCAGCTTTAGGCCTACAAACGGCATGGTCTCGTCTTCAGGAGTGTTATGGGTCGCCAGAGATGATCGAGAAGGCTCTCTTAGACAGAGTAGAGAGTTTTCCTAGGTTCAGCAATAGGGACCCCCAGAAGCTCAGAGAGCTTGGCGACCTGCTACAGGAGCTATCATCTGCGCAGCGTGGGGGCAGCCTACCTGGGCTGTCTTACCTAGACACCGCCAGAGGACTGAACCCCATAGTGGAGAAGTTACCATCCTCCCTCCAAGAAAAATGGATCTCTCAAGGGAGTAATTACAAGCTACACCACCAGGTACATTTCCCACCGTTCGCCTACTTCGCCGACTTTGTCAGCAGAGAAGCCTACATCCGCAACGACCCAAGCTTCTTTCTGTCCTCTTCAGCTGCTACAGCAATGAAGCCAGACGACGCAGTGAAGACGAGTAGCCCCAGACGCTTCGTCTCCTCGCACAAGACGGAGGTCTCTTCTACGTCCGACTCTGACACTACAGAGACCCCCAGTGCTTGGCCGGATGCCAGTAGCCAATGTCCTATCCACAAAATGCCTCACCCCCTTAAATACTGCAGAGGCTTCAGAAGCAGAACCATCGAAGAACGCAAGGCATTTCTTAAAGAAGCCGGCTTATGTTTTAGATGTTGTTCAAGCAAACATCTCGCCAAAGAGTGTAAAATTGCAATCCAGTGTAAAGAGTGCAACAGTGACAGACACATAGCAGCTCTTCACCCCGGACCAGCCCCGTGGAATAGCTGGACCCACGAGCCAGTGGATGGTAGGGAGTCAGATTACGGCAGGGAGGAGAAGGGTGAGCCATCTCCTACTGTAAACAACAAGTGTACGGAGGTCTGTGGAGGAAAAAGCCCACGCTCCTGCTCTAAAATCTGCCTTATCACAGTGCACCCCAAGGGACAACCGGGAAAGACAGTGACACTCTATGCTATTCTCGACGATCAGAGCAACCGGTCACTTGCCAGATCTGAGTTTTTTGACCTCTTTGACCTCAAGGGCACAAACGCTCTATACACACTCCGGACGTGTGCCGGTCTCACTGAGATGTCTGGAAGGAGAGCCACGGGCTTTGTCGCACAACCTTTGGATGGAAGTCTCAACATAAATCTCCCGACTCTCATAGAGTGCAACTACATTCCCGAAGACAGGTCAGAGATACCTACCCCGGAAGTGGCAAAGCATCACACTCACCTCAAGGCCATTGCTAAACACATCCCACTACTCAACCCAGATGCTCAGATCCTACTTCTCCTTGGCCGCGACATCCTACAGGTGCACAAAGTAAGAGACAAGCGTAACGGACCTAATAATGCACCATATGCCCAACGCTTGGATCTCGGCTGGGTCATCATCGGGGAAGCTTGCTTAGGCGCAGCACACAAATCAAAGGATATAAGTGTGTTCCGTACTCACATTCTCGAGAACGGACGCCACTCTCACTTCACGCCCTGTACAAACCATCTCACTCTGAAAGAGAAACTCACAGAGAACAGTGAACGGTCCTGCAATCCCCTCAACCTGCAAAGCTCACAGCCCGCTTGTGTTCCAGCACCATGCATTGAGGGGGACTCCTTGGGAAGTAATATCTTCCAACGCACTGAGGATGACAACAAGTTTGCCCCCTCTATCGAGGACAAGCAGTTCATTGAGCTGGTGAATAAAGAAATGTTCATCGATGAAGGAAACAGCTGGGTAGCTCCGCTCCCCTTCCGCACGCCAAGACCACGTCTACCTAAGAACAGAGAGCAAGCTCTGAGTCGTTTTAACTCTCTTTGCCGTACTCTCGAAAGAAAGGCTGAGATGAAGCAACACTTCCTCACCTTCATGCAACAGATACTCGACCAAGATCACGCAGAGTTGGCTCCACCATTGGCAGAGGGAGAAGAGTGCTGGTATCTCCCCATGTTTGGGGTGTATCATTCCCACAAGCCAGGTAAAATCCGAGTCGTGTTTGACTCCAGCGCCAAACATCTTGGAGTGTCTCTGAATGATGTATTGCTGACCGGACCAGACCAGAACAACAGTTTGTTGGGAGTCCTGATGCGTTTTCGACGTGAACAGATTGCTATCACTGTAGACATCGAACAGATGTTCCATAGTTTCATCGTGAGGGAAGACCACAGGAACTTCCTCAGATTCTTATGGTTCAAGAACAACAACCCAATGGATGAGGTCGTCGAATACCGGATGCGGGTCCATGTATTTGGCAACAGCCCCTCTCCAGCGATAGCGATCTACGGCCTCAGACGAGCTGCTCTACACGGAGAAGATGAGTTCGGCCATGCAGCGAAGGAGTTTGTTTATAGAGAGTTCTATGTGGATGATGGCCTCAAATCCCTGCCCTCTGTAACTGAAGCTGTCAGCCTACTCCAAGCAGCACGAGGCATGCTGGCTATGTCCAACTTATACCTCCACAAGATCGCGTCCAACTGCCCAGCAGTCATGCAAGCGTTTCCATCTTCGGAGTACGCCAAGGACTTGAAAGACCTCGACCTAGACATCGAATCTCCTCCGGTGCAGCGCAGTCTAGGATTGAACTGGGACTTGGGTAGCGATACGTTCACTTTCCGGGTCGCCAGCACCGAAAAACCCTTCACACGCAGAGGTGTGCTTGCTACTGTGAACAGTTTGTACGATCCACTAGGACTGGTGGCACCGATCTCCATACAAGGAAAGTTCTTGCTGAGGGAACTCACCCATGGGACCGTTGACTGGGACGAGCCTCTCCCGACGGAGAAGGAAGCAGAGTGGATCGCTTGGAGAGATTCTCTACAAGCCCTTGAACAGTTCAAGACTCCTCGTTGTTATACGAGCACATCCGTCTCTAATGCTCAGCGTGTGGAGCTGCACATCTTTTCAGATGCTTCTGTGAAAGCCATCGCCGCAGTGGCCTACCTGAAGGTGTTCGATGACAGCGCCACAGTCCACGTAGGATTCGTCATGGGGAAGGCGAAGTTAGCTCCTATGGCAGTCCATACAATCCCACGGCTCGAGCTAGGGGCTGCAGTCTTGGCAGTCGAAATCGCAGAACTAGTGTCCAGAGAATTGGATGTCAAGCTTGACGACATGATGTTTTACACCGACAGCAAGGTTGTGCTGGGCTACATTAACAATGTTACCCGGAGGTTCTACGTCTATGTCAGTAACAGAGTAGAACGCATTAGGAAGTTCTCGAGCCCTGAACAGTGGCACTACGTATCCACTAGCCAGAATCCAGCAGACATAGCAACCAGGTCAGTGCCTGCAGCCCTGCTCTCAAACACCAGTTGGCTCACTGGGCCTAAGTTCCTGCTGCTACCCATGAAAGAAAATGCTCCTGTAGAAACTTCTCACAAACTCGTAGACCCGGAGTCTGATGCGGAAGTTCGATGTCTCCTCACAGCGTGCACAAACACAAACCTGGGTTCTCAGAGATTTGAAAGGTTCTCATCATGGCAGTCACTCATCAGAGCCACAGCCGCTCTGATCCACATCGCTGAGACTATCAGAGCCAAAACCACAGAGAAAAACACAGACTGTAAAGGTTGGCACCAGTGTTCGAAAGCCCACACACCTGACATCCTGGCCACAGCAAAGCGGGTCATCATTGGATGTGTCCAAAGCGAAACATATCAGACTGAGATGTCTTCTCTGAAGCTAGGGATGGACATCCCGATTAACAGTCCACTGAGGAAGTTGGATCCTGTCCTCGATGACGATGGACTCCTAAGAATCGGGGGGCGACTTCGTCACTCAACCCTCCCAACAGAGGAAAAACACCCTCTCGTCATCCCTGGTCGCAGCCACATCGGTGCTCTTCTCATTGACTACTACCACAAGAGGGTCAAGCATCAAGGCCGGGTCTTCACAGAGGGAGCTATACGCTCAGATGGTGTCTGGATAGTTGGAGCCAAGAGATGCATCGCGAGACATCTGCACAACTGTGTGATATGTAACAAGCTCCGAGGTAAGACAGCGGAGCAAAAGATGGCTGACCTCCCTGCAGATCGGTTAAGCACAGAGCCACCCTTCACCAATGTCGGCATTGATGTATTTGGCCCTTGGAGTATCTCTACTCGACGCACCCGTGGAGGAGCTGCAAATAGCAAGAGGTGGGCAGTGATCTTCACCTGCCTCAGCGTGCGTGCTGTCCATATAGAGCTCATCGAGGCCATGGACACATCAAGCTTCATAAACGCTCTTCGGCGATTCGTTGCCATCCGGGGTCCCGTGAAGCTGATCCGATCCGACTGTGGCACGAATTTCAAGGGAGCCTGCAAAGAGCTGAAAGTGCTACTACAAGATGACAAGGAGCCCAACGTCTCCAGGTTCCTCAGCGAAGAAGGCTGCGCATGGATTTTCAATCCTCCCCATTCCTCTCACATGGGAGGCGTTTGGGAGAGGATGATTGGAATCTCCAGGACAATTTTGAATTCCATGTTGTCTCAGATTCAACCTTCTCACCTTACCCACGACATCCTGTCTACCCTGATGGCAGAGGTATCAGCCATAATCAATGCCAGACCTCTGACAATCATCTCAACGGATGCGAGTGCTCCATCCCTTCTTACTCCAGCTACGATTCTGTCTCAGAAAGTCTGTAGTCCTCCTCCTCCAGGGAGCTTCATTGATGCAGATCTACACCGTCAACAATGGAGAAGAGTCCAGCACTTGGCCAACACCTTTTGGGCGAGGTGGAGGCGGGAGTATCTCTCTACACTCCAGAGTCGCTCCAAGTGGCAGAAGAGCCATCCTAATGTCAAGGAAGGAGACCTAGTGCTTCTTCGAGACACTCAGGTTCAGAGAAACCAGTGGCCGATGGCTTTGGTGACAAAGGCCTTCCCTGCAAGTGATGGCAAGGTCAGAAAGCTAGAGCTTAAAGTCACCAGAGGGGGAATTTCCAAGACCTTCCTCCGCCCCATCACTGAGGTGGTGGTGCTCATGTCCACCTAGGGTTATATAGCCTATTAACTTACAGATGTTTAGTCTTTAATAGTGGTATTGTGTTAAATACCAGGCAGGGAGTGTAATGTTACGTGCATTCCTTGTTCGTGTTCCTACCTATTTTCTTTTCTCGTTTAAGGGGTTCTAGTGACACCTATAGGCCATTAGGTAAATGTTTCTCATTGGTTGTTAGAATTCACGTGGGTTGTTAGTCGCGTGATCACAACAACGCCATCTTCCGGAAAGCAGGCTAGTAATTAGCATTGTTCTAGGGCTTTCATCTGCCGGTGTGATCCTAAAAGAAGCTTTGTTTGTGAGTATAGTCGTTCATCTATGTATTTAGAGATTGTATGTGCTCATATGTTATATTTCGTAATATTTGTGTACTTTATTGATTGTTGCCCTTTGTATTGTTTACAGTTTCACACTTCAGTTACTTCAATCTTCAATAAATGGACGTAGAAGTGCACGTCCGTAACGTACTTTGGGCTCATTATTGAAGTTATTGGAAGAGGTTGAAGGTGTTTAGCTATCTGGCGATGTGCGCCCTGCTACGTGCTCAGGTGCCAGAATAGTGGTTGTATTTGTGTCTGTGTATTTCTATGTGTGTGTATGTATTTTTTCTATGTGTGTGCGTGTATTGTGTCTTTATTCATAAATATGTGTGTGTATTGCTGTGTGTGTTTGTGTGTGTATTTCTGTGTTTTTGTGTGTGTATCTTTCTGTGTGTGTTTGTAAATGCGTCTGTGTATGTGTGTGTGTGTGTGTGTTAAGAAAATAATTTGAAAACATTGCATTCGTCTTCATGATGTGTGTGTGTATGTGTGTGTGTGTGTGTGTGTGATTGTGTGTGTGTGTGCACGTGTGTGTGTGTGTGTGTGTGTGTGTGTGTGTGTGTGCACGTGTGTGTGTGTGTGTGCACGTGTGTGTGTGTGTTAAGAAAATAATTTGAAAACATTGCATTCGTCTTCATGATGTGTGTGTGTTTGTGTGTATGTGTGTGTGTGTGTGTGTGTGTGTGTGTGTGATTGCGTGTGTGTGTGCACGTGTGTGTGTGTGTGTGTGTGTGTGTGTGTGTGTGTGTGTGTTAAGAAAATCATTGATTGCTTGTATTGTTTATCTACTTGTATAAAGTGTACTCATGTGTCTCTTGAATTCCCTGTCATAGTCTAACAAGCAACACATGTTGGGCCCCAGGTGTCCTGGTGAGTCCCGGTGAGAGCCTGTGGTGACCCATCGGTGCCCTACCTCCTATCTCTCCCTCATACTGCTCTACAGCTAAACCCTACCTCCTATCTCTCCCTCATACCGCTCTACAGCTAAACCCTACCTCCTATATCTCCCTCATACTGCTCTACAGCTAAACCCTACCTCCTATCTCTCCCTCATACTGCTCTACAGCTAAACCCTGCAGTGGCGTTTTCTCCCGGAGGCCAAGGGAAGCCTGGCTTCCACTGTTTTTTTCGGATTGTAGTTATAATTTTAATACATTTTTTAAATTAAAATTAAAAAAATTCTTTTTTATTTTAATTAAAAAAAATGTAGGAGAGACGGTCCGGCAGCAACACACAGCCTGTGTGTTGCTGCCGGACCGTCTCTCCCCCATTCTCATTGAGTATTTTACAAAGAGTGAAACAACAGCGCCCCCTAGATGTTATGGTGAAACTGAGGAGGCCAGCCGAATGAGCTTCCCTTGGTGAAAAAAAAAATGGAGGGATTGTCCCGGATTGACCAATCAGATGAGGCCCACGTCATGTCCCCCTGCCAACCTGTGATTGGTCAGGGCCATGCCAAGGGAGGCCAGAGACGGCTGGCATCCCCCCTCAAGGGAATGGGATCCCTTGATCCCATTGGATCGATTTGAAGGGAATCCCTTGACTCACAAATCCAATCAAATCACATCAACATCAGTACGTAGTACTGTAACTGTCATCCTCGCCGTTTGATAGTATTAAGCATTATGGAGGGTGGAGATTTGGCGTACTTAATAAAAAACAACTTTACTAAACTTCCGCTACAGCAGCAACTAAAAATTAAATCAGATGACAGGCCCATGCCCACACTCGAGCTGTGTGCACAGAGGAAAAAGGGAGCGAATCGGACGTTCAATGAGGACAATTATGTCCGCACGGAGTGGCTAACTGGAAGCGCTGAACTTCAGCGTCTATTTTGCTGGCCATGTCTTCTTTTTGACAAGGATTCGTGCTCCCTGAACAATCCTTGGGCAACTTCAGGATTCATCGACCTTGCCAACCTGTCACGGGCAATTGAGAGGCACGGTAAATCAAAAAATCACATAGATTGTGCTGTGAAATTGAAGCTTTTTTATTCATTACCGAATCTGCACTGCGCATTGAGCGGCTGGTTATGCATTTGGGGGGGGGGGGGGAATGCTTAAATTAATAAGACGAGAGAGTTTTGGCTGGAGAGCGCGTGCGGACCTGTCGGTTAGATAACAGGCGTGTGCAAGTCCTGCATCTCTATGATACAACTGTGTAAAATGATACCGGGCGCTGTAATCACTCATCTGGTTACGTTATTGACCCAAAAAAACTGGCTTCCCCTAAAATTTTCCCCACGCCACGCTACTGAAACCCTGCCTCCTATCTCTCCCTCATACTGCTCTACAGCTAAACCCTACCTCCTATCTCTCCCTCATACTGCTCTACAGCTAAACCCTACCTCCTATCTCTCTCTCATACTGCTCTACAGCTAAACCCTGCCTCCTATCTCTCCCTCATACTGCTCTACAGCTAAACCCTGCCTCCTATCTCTCCCTCATACTGCTCTACAGCTAAACCCTGCCTCAGAGAACACACCTGGCCATACACTCTTGGTAGTAGGTACAAGAATACAAAGTACAAAACATAAATCACTTAAACTTTTCTTCGACAATAAAGATACGATAGATTTAAAATGTCTGTTCAGTATTTAGTCTTTTTTGTTTTTTTAACCGAGATATCCTCAACAAAATAAGAATATAAAACAGATTTGCTTCATAATCAAATTGTTTTATTTTCAAAAGAAGTAAAGAAAATAAATCCTTACTTTTCAGCAGCACAACAAACACTTATTCCCTCTGAAGAAGCTAAATGCTCCAAAAACAACCACTAAATATCTCACTCACTTTCAAGATAGACACTAAAATCTAATACTTTGAATCAAAAACATGTGGAAAGAAAACAACCTCAACAGTCGTAGATAATAGATAACCGTTATTCCCTAAACGTCACCTCCATCAGGAACCTGGCTGAGAGAGAGAGAGAGAGAGAGAGAGAGAGAGAGAGAGAGAGAGAGAGAGAGAGAGAGAGAGAGAGAGAGAGAGAGAGAGAGAGAGAGAGAGAGAGAGAGAGGCAGAGAGAGAGAGAGAGAGAGAGAGCTTTGACCGACCGCTCCTAAAGGTCACGTTAACTTTATTATATTGCTCTGTATAATCAACGTTATTATCCATATATATATTTAAGTCGGTCTAACGGTGTGTCGTGACTTCAACTGAAAGCTTGAGGCTTTAATAAAAATATTAATAATAATAATAATAATAATAATATTAAGTTGAATTGATATAGCACCTTTCAAAGGACCCAAGGCCGCTTTACAGAGGGGCAACAAACCACTAGACAAACAAGCTAACAGAGAAGGAAAATAGGAAAATAAACAAACTAAATCAAGTAGCAGTGAAAGGAGGGGAAAGGGATGGGTTAGAGGTCAAAGGCCACGGAAAAGGGTTGAGGGTTCTTCTGTAATCCCAGATGTCCGTATATTGTTTTTAAAAAGGGACTAAGGTTCACATGTAGCTCTTTAAAGTGGTGGATGTGATGGTGATGGTGAGCATGTGAGGTAGGAGTCTCTCAGAGGCCGGTCCTCTACATGATGGAGGACTCCTGGGGAATCTAGAGAGGCTCAAGTCTGATGGGAAAGGCTTTGGTTTGTCGTGGCCTTGGTGTCAATAATGTATCAAGAGAACTTTATGGAGATAACCGTCTCCCAGGGAGGGATCTCCGCTGGGATTCCTGCTGGGCTATAGCCATCACACACACACACACACACACACACACACACACACACACACACACACACACACACCCTCTCATTCTTGCTTGTAGATGGGGGCTGTGTGTCCTAATTGTTTAGTTTTCTCCTTCTAGCTGGTCGTTTACTGGCATCACCTGGGGCAGTGTGCCAGTGCTCCCCTTAAAGCCTTCCCCGACCTTCATGTGGGGACTCCCCTTAAAGCCTTCCCCTTCATGGGGGTGCTCTCCTTAAAGCCTTCCCCTTCATGTGGGGTGCTCCCCTTAAAGCCTTCCCCGACCTTCATGTGGGGTGCTCCCCTTAAAGCCTTCCCCTTCATGTGGGGTGCTCTCCTTAAAGCCTTCCCCTTCATGTGAGGTGCTCCTCTTAAAGCCTTCCCCGACCTTCAAGTGGGGTGCTCCCCTTAAAGCCTTCCCCTTCATAGGGGGTGCTCCCCTTAAAGCCTTCCCCTTCATGTGGGGTGCTCCCCTTAAAGCCTTCCCCTTCATGTGGGGTGCTCCCCTTAAAGCCTTTCCCTTCATGTGGGGTGCTCCCCTTAAAGCCTTCCCCTTCATGTGGGGTGCTCCCCTTAAAGCCTTCCCCTTCATTTGGGGTGCTCCCCTTAAAGCCTTCCCCTTCATGTGGGGACTCCCCTTAAAGCCTTCCCCTTCATGTGGGGTGCTCCCCTTAAAGCCTTCCCCTTCATGTGGGGTGCTCCCCTTAAAGCCTTCCCCTTCATGTGGGGTGCTCCCCTTAAAGCCTTGATTTCTGTTCTGTTTCTTCGGTTTCATCTTAAATACAACATTGCACATCCATCCTCCTTCACTCCTAAATTCAGCTACTCACTTACACCCCTGATCACTGATGACACACTCCACTCTTAGTTTAGGTTTATTGATCTATGCTAAATTACTTTAATATTAATAAATTACTTTTAGGTACAAGTTAGCTCTTTTGTGTGCGTCTCCCTTCTTTGTAACGGCCATGCGGCCTGCTTTGTGACAATACACACACACACACACACACACACACACACACACACACACACACACACACACACACACACACACACACACACACAGTGTGGACAATCCTTTAAATGTTTTGAAAAACATGAAACAAAGTAATTTGATTTAGTTTATGAAGAAGAAGCAGAAGATGTGATGGGTGAACAGGGATGACTTTTGACGAGGTCGTTATAATGACTTTTCACAAGGTCGTTATAATGACTTTTCACGAGGTCGTTATAATGACTTTTCACGAGGTCGTTATGAATTTTCACGAGGTCGTTATAATGACTTTTCACGAGGTCGTTCTAATGACTTTTCACGAGGTCGTTATAATGACTTTTCACGAGGTCGTTATAATGACTTTTCACAAGGTCGTTATAATGACTTTTCACAAGGTTGTTATAATGACTTTTCACAAGGTCGTTATAATGACTTTTCACGAGGTCGTTATAATGACTTTTCACGAGGTCGTTATAATGACTTTTCACAAGGTCGTTATAATGACTTTTCACAAGGTCATTATAATGACTTTTCACAAGGTCGTTATAATGAGGCTTTCTGTTTGTTTTAGTGTCAATTCCAGAGGAATTCATCAGGGGTGACGGAGCAAGAATCCTTAGCTGGTTGAGGCGGAGGGGCGGCAGGGTGGCTCGGTCTGTTAGGACTGTTGGGAACCGCAAGGTCACAGATTCAAGTCCCCCAAACACTTGGGCACTGGGCTGAGCTGCCCTTGAGCAAGGCACCAGACCCCTAATGCTCCCTGTGCAGCTGTATATACCAATAGCTGCCCACTGCTCCTGATAACACGAGGAGGGGTTGAATGAGTGAGACTCATTTCTGTGTGTGTGTACATGTGTGTGACCAGATAGAGGATTGAATCCTCTTCAGATTCAGGTTAAAGTGGGTCTACTTTATGAATCCCCCCCTCCGACACTACTGGGCTGACAGGAGCCACCAGGGGTGAGACTGGTGCTCCTGGGGGAGACGGGGGAGAGAAGGGAGAGAGAGAGGTTGTCTCTCTCTGTCATTCTGACACACACACACACACACACACACACATGAGTCAGTACACACATGAGCCAGTTCACAGACACACACACACACACCGACACACACACACACACATACACACACATACACATGAACCAGTACACACATGAGCCAGTTCACAGACACACACTCAAACACACACACACACACACACACACATACACACATACACACACACACACACACACACACACACACACACACACACACATGAGCCAGTTGACAGACACACACACACACACAAATATACCACCAGCACACGTTGTTATATTTTATTATTAATCATAAGTCATAATAAGTCACACTTACCTTTTTTAAACTCATTTGTTTCAACGTCATGACAACAGAAAGCCCTTAGTCATGTTAAATAGTGCAGGTCAAAGTTGACCCAATGACCATAAGGCAGTGAGTGCTGAGCGTGTGTGTTTGGGAGTCCCAGGCAGACGTTGATTTAAATGATGTGTTTGACATGACGTCGGCATCTGGTGCAGTTCTCTCAAACTCACACTAATGGAGGGAAAATATGAAATATGAAAGTATTGGAGATGGTGGGGATCGCTTTCTGTACGTCTTTTACCAAATGTCTTCTGTCATTTCGTTGAGGTCTTTCAACGGTGGCCTTACACACACAAACGCACACACGCACGCACGTGCCCACGCACACACGCACACACGCACAGACACATGCACACACACAGTTAAAGTGTGTTACAGTTTTACTTTATAAATCTTTCCCGTGTTGCCAACCAGCTTTATATTTCTAATCTGTTTAGCGAGCTGCTCATTATCACATCAATGTTATGTTTCTATCATCAGAAATGAGTAGCTATGATTGCTAGGCTTCTGTTAGCCGCTAGCATAGCCTTGATAACAAAAGCTAACGTCAGGATGCTACTTTCTAAAAACAGTGAAGTGTAGTGAAGACATGTTTTAATACACTTTTCACTTGTTTTACTTTATGGAGTCGGAACCCCTCAGAGACCAGGAGCCCCTCAGAGCCCAGGAGCCCCTCAGAGCCCAGGAGCCCCTCTGAGACCAGGAGCCCCTCAGAGTCCTGGAGCCCCTCAGAGACCAGGAGCCCCTCTGAGCCCAGGAGCCCCTCAGAGCCCTGGAGCCCCTCAGAGCCCAGGAGCCCCTCAGAGTCCTGGAGCCCCTCAGAGACCAGGAGCCCCTCAGAGCCCAGGAGCCCCTCAGAGCCCCTCTGAGCCCAGGAGCCCCTCAGAGCCCTGGAGCCCCTCAGAGCCCAGGAGCCCCTCTGAGCCCAGGAGCCCCTCAGAGCCCAGGAGCCCCTCAGAGCCCAGGAGCCCCTCTGAGCCCAGGAGCCCCTCAGAGCCCAGGAGCCCCTCTGAGCCCAGGAGCCCCTCGGAGCCCAGGAGCCCATCAGAGACCAGGAGCCCCTCAGAGCCCTGGAGCCCCTCAGAGCCCAGGAGCCCATCAGAGACCAGGAGCCCCTCAGAGCCCAGGAGCCCATCAGAGACCAGGAGCCCCTCAGAGCCCTGGAGCCCCTCAGAGCCCAGGAGCCCCTCAGAGCCCAGGAGCCCCTCAGAGACCAGGAGCCCCTCAGAGCCCCTCTGAGCCCAGGAGCCCCTCAGAGCCCAGGAGCCCCTCAGAGACCAGGAGCCCCTCAGAGCCCAGGAGCCCCTCAGAGCCCAGGAGCCCCTCAGAGCCCAGGAGCCCCTCGGAGCCCAGGAGCCCCTCAGAGCCCAGGAGCCCCTCGGAGCCCAGGAGCCCATCAGAGACCAGGAGCCCCTCAGAGCCCTGGAGCCCCTCGGAGCCCAGGAGGTGGGGGAGGGAGGAGGATAGAGGGGGAGAGGTGGGGAGAGAAGAGAAGGAGGGAGAGAGGTGGGGAGGGAGGAGGAGAAGGAGGGAGAGAGATGGGGAGGGAGGAGGATAGAGGGGGAGAAGAGAAGGAGGGAGAGAGAGGTGGGGGAGGGGAAGGAGGATAGAGGGGGAGAAGAGAAGGAGGGAGAGAGAGGTGGGGGAGGGAGGGAGGAGGAGGGAGAGCGAGGTGGGGGAGGGGAAGGAGGGTAGAGAGGGAGGGGTGGGGAGAGAAGAGAAGGAGGGAGAGAGGTGTGGAGGGAGGAGGAGAAGGAGGGAGAGAGAGGTGGGGTGGGAGAAGGGGGAGAGAGAGGTGGGGGATGGAGGAGAAGGAAATCAAAATTAGGCTAAATAAGGATTGTGTTTGTATTAAGCTTATTACCATGCCTTTGGTTTAAATAGATCATAACATTATCTTCATCAATATCTAAGGTCTGAATACTTCAAATAGTTATACTGTATATATTAAGGGTGTGAATACAATACTTTTAGTTGTTTTAAATACCGTATTGACCCGAATATAAGACGACCCCGATTATAAGACGACCCCTCTTTTTCAAGACTCTTTTTTGGAAAAAAATATCTTTTTTTTTTTTGAAGACCAAATATTTTTTTTATAAAGAAAATATTTTTTTTGGAAAATAATGATAACGCACATCACACATTGTGTTCAAATTTGCCTAACTTGGCAAACAAAAACAAAACAGGCTAGATAGATTGCAATGAAACAGTAGTGCAATAAAACAGTAGTGCAATCAAATAGTAGTGCAATCAAATAGTAGAGCAATGAAACAGAACATCAGTCTATTGGTCACATCAAGTCTTCTCATTCAGCTCGTCTTCTACATCGCTGGTTGTTCCTCTCACTCCCGCTATCGTCACTCACGGTGTCTGCTCCCCGTCTCCTCCCACATCACGTCATCCTCGCTGCCATCCATGGCATTTGATACGCAACATTTCTTAAACCCATTAATGCTTTCTGGGGAAACGTAAGCCCATGCTTGCGAGATCCATTCACAGAGCAAACGTACTGCAGGCTTTTGGATTTTTCCAGACGGTGTCAGTGCGTGATTAGCAGCCAGGAGCCACTCTGTGGATCTCTTGTGTAGATGAACCTTGAATGGTTTGTTAACGACCACATCCAACACCTGCAGCTGGCTTGTCATTCCGCCCGGTATGATCACTAGGTCACTAGGTTTTGACTGGCTCAGTCAAGTGTCCACTAAGGGCAGGCGCTGGGCTTGTCCTGTGTCGCAATGACAGGTGTTTGATGTCTCTGCTTCGTTTATCACCATTATCTTAAAATTGGCATCGTAACTTCGTCTCTCCTGTTTATTAACTTGCCCTACTTTTGAGCCACTTTTTTCAAGTTGGTCGCGGTGTCTCTCCATTTCTATCTCTCCAGGTAACTGTTTTTATGTACTGTTACTTTAAGACTTTGAGTTACTTTAAGTGTCGCGCGGTGTCT
Organism: Muraenolepis orangiensis; assembly: GCA_027704905.1. Classification (NCBI taxonomy): domain Eukaryota; kingdom Metazoa; phylum Chordata; class Actinopteri; order Gadiformes; family Muraenolepididae; genus Muraenolepis; species Muraenolepis orangiensis. The sequence continues at coordinate 6,977 of JANIIK010001374.1, read as the reverse complement.
CGGAACAGTCGTTTGGCGCGATCTGTTGTTGCGCAATTACATGTGCAATTACGGTACATCGAAAAGTCTAAACCCCGATTATAAGACGACCCCTCTTTTTCAGATTTTTTTCTTGGAAAAAAAACCCGTCTTATATTCGGGTCAATACGGTACTTGCTAAACTGTTTGAGTATGAGTTATTATGTCAGTATCGTCCACTATAATAGATTAATCTTCCTCTACAATGATTAGCATCACTATGTATTTAGCTTGTAGGCCTACAATAACAACTAGACTAAATAAATGCTGAGTCATTGCGTGGTCTCCTGGTGGTTCTTTCTCAAGGGGAGAAGGGAAGTAAGTCCTCCTCATGGAGGAGAAGAACTGAACACCAAGCTCTGACTAACACAGCTCTGCGTGTTAAGTCTGACATATTGCATCCTAAATAACAACAGAGTTACATTTGTTCCATCACTTTACTAAATGACAAGAACTAAACTAGTATGTGTGTATGTATATCTCTATATATGAATTATATTAATTGTAATATTATACGTTATAATAATAAGAATATATCTATTATATTAATTTCTATAGAATTCATATTTATAAAAGTCATATTCTTGTCTATAATGTGAATATCTATACTATATTATACTAATTATACATGAGAAAGGGTGCCTGTATTGGCTCGGTTTGGATGTAAGCGCACACACACACACACACACACATATACACACACACACACACACACACACACACACATACACACACACACACACACACACATACACACACACACACAGGAAACCACAAGCAACAGAACAACCCGGAGGAAGAGTGTGTGTGTGACAGAGAGAGAGGGAGGGTGTGCTCTAGTGAGAGACACTGGTACTATAGATATATATAGATATATATACGTATATATATCTATATATATATAGATATATATATCTATATATATATATACGTATATATATCTACAGTATATCTATAAATATATAGATATAGATATATATGGATATATATGGATATATATATAGTGTTTAACTCTTTTGGTTTAGCCTTTTGTAGTTTTTTGTTACTTTTGTGATGTGAATGTGTGCTTCCCATGCCAATAAAGCTCTGTTGAATTGAATAGACTGGTAAGTCAAGTCAAGTCAAGTCAAGTTTATTGTCACTTCACAGTTTACACAAGTATAAAGCAGTGAGTGAAAATATTATGTGCAAAACCCGACGACAGACAGCAGTTATAAAAATAAGATAAAAACAATAGAATAAAAATAAGTAAAAAAATTACAAAACTTTATAAAGTTCAAATTAAAATATATAAGAATAAAAATGCAATTTATAAAATGCAATATATCAGCACAGAAAAAGAGCAATATGTATATATAAATCAATGTAATAAAATAGACATTGTTATATGCTATAGGCCCTTGTTCAGCAGCCTGATGGCCTGACTGTGAAGCTGTCTCTGAGTCTATTTGATACCACTTGATACTGAGGTATCGCCTGACTGACGGTAACAGTGAGTACAGTTGGTGGATGGGGTGGGCAATGTCTTTATGATGCTGAAACACACACACACACACACACACACACACACACACACACACACACACACACACACACACTCACAGTTAAACACACAGGTAACCACTGGAGGCTGAGGTGGAGATGTCTAGATGTACAGTAGAGTATAGAACAGAAGAGATTAGAACACAATAGATCAGTTCTCAACACACAGCTTCCCTTTCTGTTTTATTGCGGTGGTTTGAAGCGCAGCCACTGAGACATGTTTAGTTCATGCAACAGTTTCATTATTTAGTTATTGACTTACATATTGAGCTCTTAGTCAATTGTTCATTCATGTGTTCATTGTTCTTTATCTCAAAGGTTCACAGCGACCTCTGCTCTTAATCGATGACCCAATCCCTTCACGGTTCTTACTGGTATTTTAATATCTGTATATCGCTGTGTTCTGCTGCTCCCTGCTGGCGACACTAGAGCATTACAACACCACGCAGCTCTAATAATATCATATATATATATTATATACAAGCAGTTATATTAAAGCTGGACACATTATCTACGTGTCATTACAGTCGTGCTGCGGGTTTAAAGGGTGAATAAAACAACATTACATGAAAACCTTCCAATATGTGTTCTTTAATAATGATCTTCCTGTGATCCAGAGCCCATTGTGTCCAGTTATATGGAAATACCCTACGGATGTGATTGGTTTAATTTGATAGGTGTGCTTATTGAGGACTATATCTCTTAATAAATACAGAACATGAACCCTACTGTCTCTCATGTCGTGTATGGCGTGTGAAACCATTGGTAGAGTCCAGATAAAAGATGATGTCTTTAAACAAGGACGGCCTTGTAGCTGAAGGAAAGTACAACCACTTGGACACAATGAGGACAATAGAAATACACACGCATGCATGACCACACCCAGGGGCGTAGCTGGAGATTCTGGGCCCCATGAAAGAATGTATTTGTGGGCCCCCAATCCATGCGCACGCTTAAAAAATTTGGGGCATTTATTTATTGATGAAAACGCATAATATGTTTTTACCTATACATTGGGATCAGCAGTTCAGCACCTGAACTGCTGGTGGGTGAGCCTAGTAAAGGATGTCGCATTGCGTTCATCTTCAATGAATGGACCAATGCAATAGTCTATTCATATATTCATATATTTTCCCTACTCTTGTGATATGGTCTGCAGAACAGTGCATTTGCACTTTCACTGTGAATCAACCCATCCCTTTTCACTTCCCCTCTACCCTTATCTGCTTTGGTGTATTTCAAGTCATCTGGAAATGGCTTTCCCTTTGAATCATGTGGAAATTCTTGATCTGTTTCTCGCCTTGCTCATTTCTTTCCAATAGTTGCCCTGTCCCTGTCACTCATCCTAGCTGGGAACAACCCTGGGTCACGTGAGAGCAGATCTTCTACCTCAGACACCACCACAGGTGGCTCAGTATCTGTGGCCTCCTGTGTGGGAGCCTCACTTCGTCCCTGACATTGACCGTCCATAGCTGCTTCCTCCTCATCTGTGCTGCTTTCATGGTCCTCCACTTCTTCTGGTACTTCTGCCTCTTCACCTCTGCTCTCATTGGCTGCCTTGCTCGAGGGCCCTGGCTCTAGAGTATCCATACGGTACATCATTTATAAAATGCCCCATCATAGTAATAACACAGCACAGCTCGAGCTATCTCTTAATTGTTATAATAATAATAATAATAATAATAATAATAATAATAATAATTTTTATAGATCTTTTCCAATTGCTCAAATCTAGCTATAGCTACTGTAACAACCTCAATTGAATGTGCCAGTGGTCAATGGTATTGCAATTACTGGAAGAACTAGAGTAACTAAATGTGAATATTACCTAAAGTTGTATTCAATGAATATGTAAGCATATTTAAAATATTTAAAATCAGTTTGTTAACGGGACGCCCTGCTGCTTTACCTCCCTCTCCTTCAGCTGGGAAGGGCCTGAGGGAAGGGGTACTGACCCTGAAGCCGCATCAGTGCATCAGAGCAGATGGGATTAGCATGTAACATTATACAGGTTAGGTTAGCTAGCCATAGCAAAAGGGCATAGCTGCTGGATACAAATTCACTGGGCTCATCTACACTCATCTCATTTTTGATAGCAACAGGTAGCTAACGTCAGCCACAAAATGTTGGCCAAGCTGTTATGGGCTTCAAAACAGGTTCTGTGAATAAAGACCTATGCTATCGGGTTCCAAAAACGTATAGAGATTCCTATAGCATTTTTTGACTAGATTGACAGGAGAATAGGTGCAGCGGGAGCGGTATTGGGTGCACTTTGGCGCACCGTTGTAACCAAAAGAGAGCTGAGCCAGAAGGCAAAGCTCTCGATCTACCGATCAGTCTTCGTTCCTACCCTCACCTATGGTCATGAACAATGGGTAATGACCGAAAGGACGAGATCGCGAATACAAGCGGCCAAAATGAGTTTCCTCAGGAGGGTGGCTGGTATCTCCCTGAGGGATAGGGTGAGAAGCTCAGTCACTCGTGAGAGACTCGGAGTAGAGCCGCTGCTCCTTCGCGTAGAAAGGAGCCAGTTGAGGTGGTTCGGGCATCTAGTAAGGATGCTTCCTGGTCGCCTCCCGAGGGAGATTTTCCAGGCACATCCAACTGGGAAGAGACCACGGGGCATACCGAGGTACAGGTGGGGTGATTACATCTCCACACTGGCCTGGGAATGCCTCGGGATCCCCCAGTCAGAGCTAGTCGATGTTGCCAGGGAGAGGGAAGTTTGGAGTCCCCTGCTGGAGCTGCTACCTCCACGACCCGATTTCGGATAAGCGGGAGAAGATGGATGGATGGATGGATGGATTTTTTGACTAGGGATGTTATCCTACCCTTTAAGCTGTCTGATATTTCCATTACCTGTAACTCTTGTGTCTCTTTCTCTCCTCCTCTGCCTCCTCCCTGAGTCTGCACTGTCACCACATCATTCTACAGGAGAGCAACACACGTATGAATACACTCAACTGGGTTGAATACATGATTTCTTCTTTTTTCTGCCATGTTCTACCTGGTTGGCTGGCTACACACACACACACACACACACACAAACACACACACACACACACACACACACACACACACACACACACACACACACACACACACACACACACACACACACACACAGTGTTAGTGAGGTAATTTAGTTAGGGCTAGTTGGCCAAGACTGTTATGGGCTTAAAACAGGTTGTGTGAATAAAGACCTTTCCTTCGTGAAATACTTGGTGACTAGCTGGTCGACCTCGTTTATTATTTTCCTCTGCTGATGTTTTTTCTTAGTTTCGAGCTCCTGATTCATGAGCGTAGGACATGTTCCTGTCAGTCTGTTCAAGAGCAAGCTGAGGCGATGCTGTCATGCATGGCCCCGCTAGTGTAGAGTTGAAAAGGGGGGGCTTGCAAGATTAGTAACTGGCAGGACAAGGGTGGTTTGGAGTGGGTCAGGCACGAACAACTCATGGCAGATGGTTTAAATTTAATGAAGACCTGTACGTTTAATTTCAGCATATAGAGCACAGAACTGTTCAAAATCCTATCGGACCTAAAGGATTCATAGGGTTCCAAAAACGGTATAGAGATCCTATAGCAATTTTTGACTAGGGAGTTCTCCTACCTTTTAAGCTGTCTGATATTTCCAATACCTGTAGCTATTGGGTCTCTTCTCCCTCCACTCCTCCCTCACTGAGTATGTCCACCACATCATTACAGGAGAGCAACACACGGATGAATTACACTCAACTGGGTTGATACATTGATTTCTTCTTTTTTTTGACATGTTAATACCGGTTGGCTGCGTACACACACACACACACACACACACACACACAACACACAACACACACACACACACACACACAGTGTTAGAGAGGTCATTTTGTTAGGGCTAGTGGCATATTATTATATGGTTTATTTCTTTCGGCCAATATCCAAGTCGTCATACATTAGCTGGAATAAAATAGTTGCTATTAGTATTTGATAAGGTTGTCAAGCAATTCACGGCTGAAGCATAAACAAGAACTGTCAATACATAAGCACTATTATAATGATACAAATGAAACCAAATCATCAGTATAGAATATGAGTGTATAAAATATTAGCCACATGAACAGCGGACACAAACGGCACTAAGCAGTTATATGTACAAAAGAAAAATAAACACGCGGTTGGTAAGTTAACTCAACAGGAATATTCCTTAACCTCTTCCAATCGATCACTGAACAGCCGAATTTGCGATCTATTTAACAGGTGAAACGAAAACTGCGGGCACTAACTTTATATCCTTGACTGCTAACAATCGAATTACAGATGGATCCCACAGAAATGAAATAATTATTAAGTTAACGTTCTACTTCAACGAGTCATGTTCTAACGGAAGGAAACGTTCAACTCTCTCTACGCGACTACTCACACTCGCGAGAGCGTGCGCAAACACAAGAACAACGGCGCTTAAAGGGACAGTCTCCTAAATCTAGCTCCGCTTGCTACATGCTCAGGCGCCCCACGTGCCATGAGCTGAACCAGCAGGGAATGAAAGGTAGGCGGTGCTCACTCTGGAAAACAGCAGGAAACAGAACTTGTTGTTCTTTTGTGACGTTTTTTTTTAATACAAGCAATATTTTGAGTCATCTTACATGAACTAATTAAGGATATAATAAAACCATAGTAATAAAAAGGATAATAATAGTGTTCTCTGGACCCCCCCCCCAGTGCTGGCCCTTGGAATCATCCTAACTCCCCCTCCCCCCCAGCTACGGCCCTGCACACACACACACACTCAAGACTTGGACGCAAGACCCTCCAGCCACACCACACACTCACTCTCTCACTCACTCGTCAAAACACACCACACACACACACACACACACACACATCAAGACTTAACACTTACACCCTCAGACCCACGACAACACACCCTCACTCTGTCACCCACACACACACGCACACACAACACACAAACTACACACACACACACACACACACTCACACGCACACCAACACTCTACACGATCTTACAACCGACCCTCAAGGACACCACCACACCACTCCTACTTCACACCCACAACACACACACACAAACACACACACACAAACACACACACACACGTCAAGACCCACCATAACTTTTAGACCCCCCACACAAACACACACAACATACTCACACACACACGCAAGACCCAACACAAAAACACCCTTCAGAAGCACACACACACAAACACACACACACCACACACACCACTATAATTAGTGTGTGTGTGTTGGGTGTTGTGTGTGTGTAAAACGCCTCAACACATAACCCTTAGCAGAGAAGCAATACAATGTGGAATGAGTGATCGAGAAAGAGATTTTTTTTTTAAAGAGGGGGGGGGAAGGGGGGGGGAGCTATAAAGAGAGAGAGAGGAAAAGAAGAGATAAAAGAGAGA
>JANIIK010001373.1:67500-80341 GCA_027704905.1 Muraenolepis orangiensis | reverse complement strand
CTCACGCGTTAGTCACACGCTCCTCACGCGTTAGTCACACGCTCCTCACGCGTTAGTCACACGCTCCTCACGCGTTAGTCACACGCTCCTCACGCGTTAGTCACACGCTCCTCACGCGTTAGTCACACGCTCCTCACGCGTTAGTCACACGCTCCTCACGCGTTAGTCACACGCTCCTCACGCGTTAGTCACACGCTCCTCATGTGTTAGTCACACGCTCCTCACGCGTTAGTCACACGCTCCTCACGCGTTAGTCACACGCTCCTCACGCGTTAGTCACACGCTCCTCATGTGTTAGTCACACGCTCCTCACGCGTTAGTCACACGCTCCTCATGCGTTAGTCACACGCTCCTCATGTGTTAGTCACACGCTCCTCACGCGTTAGTCACACGCTCCTCACGCGTTAGTCACACGCTCCTCACGCGTTAGTCTCACCCTCCTCACGCGTTAGTCACACGCTCCTCACGCGTTAGTCACACGCTCCTCACGCGTTAGTCTCACCCTCCTCACGCGTTAGTCTCACGCTCCTCACGCGTTAGTCTCACGCTCCTCACGCGTTAGTCACACGCTCCTCACGCGTTAGTCTCACGCTCCTCACGCGTTAGTCACACGCTCCTCACGCGTTAGTCACACGCTCCTCACGCGTTAGTCACACGCTCCTCACGCGTTAGTCACACGCTCCTCACGCGTTAGTCACACGCTCCTCACGCGTTAGTCACACGCTCCTCACGCGTTAGTCACACGCTCCTCACGCGTTAGTCACACGCTCCTCACGCGTTAGTCACACGCTCCTCATGCGTTAGTCACACGCTCCTCACGCGTTAGTCACACGCTCCTCACGCGTTAGTCTCACGCTCCTCACGCGTTAGTCACACGCTCCTCACGCGTTAGTCACACGCTCCTCACGCGTTAGTCACACGCTCCTCACGCGTTAGTCACACGCTCCTCACGCGTTAGTCTCACGCTCCTCACGCGTTAGTCACACGCTCCTCACGCGTTAGTCACACGCTCCTCACGCGTTAGTCACACGCTCCTCACGCGTTAGTCACACGCTCCTCACGCGTTAGTCACACGCTCCTCACGTGTTAGTCACACGCTCCTCACGCGTTAGTCACACGCTCCTCACGCGTTAGTCTCACGCTCCTCACGCGTTAGTCACACGCTCCTCACGCGTTAGTCACACGCTCCTCATGTGTTAGTCACACGCTTCTCACGCGTTAGTCACACGCTCCTCATGTGTTAGTCACACGCTCCTCACGCGTTAGTCACACGCTCCTCACGCGTTAGTCACACGCTCCTCACGCGTTAGTCACACGCTCCTCATGTGTTAGTCACACGCTTCTCACGCGTTAGTCACACGCTCCTCATGCGTTAGTCACACGCTCCTCATGTGTTAGTCACACGCTCCTCACGCGTTAGTCACACGCTCCTCACGCGTTAGTCACACGCTCCTCATGCGTTAGTCTCACCCTCCTCATGCGTTAGTCACACGCTCCTCACGCGTTAGTCACACGCTCCTCACGCGTTAGTCACACGCTCCTCACGCGTTAGTCACACGCTCCTCATGTGTTAGTCACACGCTCCTCACGCGTTAGTCACACGCTCCTCATGCGTTAGTCACACGCTCCTCATGTGTTAGTCACACGCTCCTCACGCGTTAGTCACACGCTCCTCACGCGTTAGTCACACGCTCCTCATGCGTTAGTCTCACCCTCCTCATGCGTTAGTCACACGCTCCTCACGCGTTAGTCACACGCTCCTCACGCGTTAGACACACGCTCCTCACGCGTTAGTCACACGCTCCTCATGCGTTAGTCACACGCTCCTCACGCGTTAGTCTCACCCTCCTCATGCGTTAGTCACACGCTCCTCACGCGTTAGTCACACGCTCCTCATGTGTTAGTCACACGCTCCTCACGCGTTAGTCACACGCTCCTCATGTGTTAGTCACACGCTCCTCACGCGTTAGTCACACGCTCCTCATGCGTTAGTCACACGCTCCTCACGCGTTAGTCACACGCTCCTCACGCGTTAGTCTCACCCTCCTCACGCGTTAGTCTCACGCTCCTCACGCGTTAGTCTCACGCTCCTCACGCGTTAGTCACACGCTCCTCACGCGTTAGTCACACGCTCCTCACGCGTTAGTCTCACGCTCCTCACGGCGTTAGTCACACGCTCCTCACGCGTTAGTCACACGCTCCTCACGCGTTAGTCACACGCTCCTCACGCGTTAGTCACACGCTCCTCACGCGTTAGTCACACGCTCCTCACGCGTTAGTCACACGCTCCTCACGCGTTAGTCACACGCTCCTCACGCGTTAGTCACACGCTCCTCACGCGTTAGACACACGCTCCACATGCGTTAGTCACACGCTCCTCACGCGTTAGTCACACGCTCCTCACGCGTTAGTCACACGCTCCTCACGCGTTAGTCACACGCTCCTCACGCGTTAGTCTCACCCTCCTCACGCGTTAGTCTCACGCTCCTCACGCGTTAGTCTCACGCTCCTCACGCGTTAGTCACACGCTCCTCACGCGTTAGTCTCACGCTCCTCACGCGTTAGTCACACGCTCCTCACGCGTTAGTCACACGCTCCTCACGTGTTAGTCACACGCTCCTCACGCGTTAGTCACACGCTCCTCACGCGTTAGTCTCACGCTCCTCACGCGTTAGTCACACGCTCCTCACGCGTTAGTCACACGCTCCTCATGTGTTAGTCACATGCTTCCTCACGCGTTAGTCACACGCTCCTCATGTGTTAGTCACACGCTCCTCACGCGTTAGTCACACGCTCCTCACGCGTTAGTCACACGCTCCTCATGTGTTAGTCACACGCTTCTCACGCGTTAGTCACACGCTCCTCATGCGTTAGTCACACGCTCCTCATGTGTTAGTCACACGCTCCTCACGCGTTAGTCACACGCTCCTCACGCGTTAGTCACACGCTCCTCATGCGTTAGTCTCACCCTCCTCATGCGTTAGTCACACGCTCCTCACGCGTTAGTCACACGCTCCTCACGCGTTAGTCACACGCTCCTCACGCGTTAGTCACACGCTCCTCATGTGTTAGTCACACGCTTCTCACGCGTTAGTCACACGCTCCTCATGCGTTAGTCACACGCTCCTCACGTGTTAGTCACACGCTCCTCACGCGTTAGTCACACGCTCCTCACGCGTTAGTCACACGCTCCTCATGCGTTAGTCTCACCCTCCTCATGCGTTAGTCACACGCTCCTCACGCGTTAGTCACACGCTCCTCACGCGTTAGACACACGCTCCTCACGCGTTAGTCACACGCTCCTCATGCGTTAGTCACACGCTCCTCACGCGTTAGTCACACGCTCCTCATGCGTTAGTCACACGCTCCTCACGCGTTAGTCACACGCTCCTCATGTGTTAGTCACACGCTCCTCACGCGTTAGTCACACGCTCCTCATGTGTTAGTCACACGCTCCTCACGCGTTAGTCACACGCTCCTCATGCGTTAGTCACACGCTCCTCACGCGTTAGTCACACGCTCCTCACGCGTTAGTCTCACCCTCCTCACGCGTTAGTCTCACGCTCCTCACGCGTTAGTCTCACGCTCCTCACGCGTTAGTCACACGCTCCTCACGCGTTAGTCACACGCTCCTCACGCGTTAGTCTCACGCTCCTCACGGCGTTAGTCACACGCTCCTCACGCGTTAGTCACACGCTCCTCACGCGTTAGTCACACGCTCCTCACGCGTTAGTCACACGCTCCTCACGCGTTAGTCACACGCTCCTCACGCGTTAGTCACACGCTCCTCACGCGTTAGTCACACGCTCCTCACGCGTTAGTCACACGCTCCTCACGCGTTAGTCACACGCTCCTCACGCGTTAGTCACACGCTCCTCATGCGTTAGTCACACGCTCCTCACGCGTTAGTCACACGCTCCTCACGCGTTAGTCACACGCTCCTCACGCGTTAGTCACACGCTCCTCACGCGTTAGTCACACGCTCCTCACGCGTTAGTCACACGCTCCTCACGCGTTAGTCTCACGCTCCTCACGCGTTAGTCACACGCTCCTCACGCGTTAGTCTCACGCTCCTCACGGCGTTAGTCACACGCTCCTCACGCGTTAGTCACACGCTCCTCACGTGTTAGTCACACGCTCCTCACGCGTTAGTCACACGCTCCTCACGCGTTAGTCTCACGCTCCTCACGCGTTAGTCACACGCTCCTCACGCGTTAGTCACACGCTCCTCATGTGTTAGTCACATGCTTCTCACGCGTTAGTCACACGCTCCTCATGTGTTAGTCACACGCTCCTCACGCGTTAGTCACACGCTCCTCACGCGTTAGTCACACGCTCCTCATGTGTTAGTCACACGCTTCTCACGCGTTAGTCACACGCTCCTCATGCGTTAGTCACACGCTCCTCATGTGTTAGTCACACGCTCCTCACGCGTTAGTCACACGCTCCTCACGCGTTAGTCACACGCTCCTCATGCGTTAGTCTCACCCTCCTCATGCGTTAGTCACACGCTCCTCACGCGTTAGTCACACGCTCCTCACGCGTTAGTCACACGCTCCTCACGCGTTAGTCACACGCTCCTCATGTGTTAGTCACACGCTTCTCACGCGTTAGTCACACGCTCCTCATGCGTTAGTCACACGCTCCTCATGCGTTAGTCACACGCTCCTCACGCGTTAGTCACACGCTCCTCACGCGTTAGTCACACGCTCCTCATGCGTTAGTCTCACCCTCCTCATGCGTTAGTCACACGCTCCTCACGCGTTAGTCACACGCTCCTCACGCGTTAGACACACGCTCCTCACGCGTTAGTCACACGCTCCTCATGCGTTAGTCACACGCTCCTCACGCGTTAGTCTCACCCTCCTCATGCGTTAGTCACACGCTCCTCACGCGTTAGTCACACGCTCCTCATGTGTTAGTCACACGCTCCTCACGCGTTAGTCACACGCTCCTCATGTGTTAGTCACACGCTCCTCACGCGTTAGTCACACGCTCCTCATGCGTTAGTCACACGCTCCTCACGCGTTAGTCACACGCTCCTCACGCGTTAGTCTCACCCTCCTCACGCGTTAGTCTCACGCTCCTCACGCGTTAGTCTCACGCTCCTCACGCGTTAGTCACACGCTCCTCACGCGTTAGTCACACGCTCCTCACGCGTTAGTCTCACGCTCCTCACGCGTTAGTCACACGCTCCTCACGCGTTAGTCACACGCTCCTCACGCGTTAGTCACACGCTCCTCACGCGTTAGTCACACGCTCCTCACGCGTTAGTCACACGCTCCTCACGCGTTAGTCACACGCTCCTCACGCGTTAGTCACACGCTCCTCACGCGTTAGTCACACGCTCCACATGCGTTAGTCACACGCTCCTCACGCGTTAGTCACACGCTCCTCACGCGTTAGTCACACGCTCCTCACGCGTTAGTCACACGCTCCTCACGCGTTAGTCACACGCTCCTCACGCGTTAGTCACACGCTCCTCACGCGTTAGTCACACGCTCCTCACGCGTTAGTCACACGCTCCTCACGCGTTAGTCACACGCTCCTCACGCGTTAGTCACACGCTCCTCACGCGTTAGTCACACGCTCCTCACGCGTTAGTCACACGCTCCTCACGCGTTAGTCACACGCTCCTCACGCGTTAGTCACACGCTCCTCACGCGTTAGTCACACGCTCCTCACGCGTTAGTCACACGCTCCTCACGCGTTAGTCACACGCTCCTCACGCGTTAGTCACACGCTCCTCACGCGTTAGTCACACGCTCCTCACGCGTTAGTCACACGCTCCTCACGCGTTAGTCACACGCTCCTCACGCGTTAGTCACACGCTCCTCACGCGTTAGTCACACGCTCCTCATGCGTTAGTCACACGCTCCTCACGCGTTAGTCACACGCTCCTCACGCGTTAGTCACACGCTCCTCACGCGTTAGTCACACGCTCCTCACGCGTTAGTCACACGCTCCTCACGCGTTAGTCACACGCTCCTCACGCGTTAGTCACACGCTCCTCATGCGTTAGTCACACGCTCCTCACGCGTTAGTCACACGCTCCTCATGCGTTAGTCACACGCTCCTCACGCGTTAGTCACACGCTCCTCATGCGTTAGTCACACGCTCCTCACGCGTTAGTCACACGCTCCTCATGCGTTAGTCACACGCTCCTCACGCGTTAGTCACACGCTCCTCACGCGTTAGTCACACGCTCCTCACGCGTTAGTCACACGCTCCTCACGCGTTAGTCACACGCTCCTCACGCGTTAGTCACACGCTCCTCACGCGTTAGTCACACGCTCCTCACGCGTTAGTCACACGCTCCTCACGCGTTAGTCACACGCTCCTCACGCGTTAGTCTCACGCTCCTCACGCGTTAGTCACACGCTCCTCACGCGTTAGTCACACGCTCCTCACGCGTTAGTCACACGCTCCTCACGCGTTAGTCACACGCTCCTCACGCGTTAGTCACACGCTCCTCACGCGTTAGTCACACGCTCCTCACGCGTTAGTCACACGCTCCTCACGCGTTAGTCACACGCTCCTCACGCGTTAGTCACACGCTCCTCATGCGTTAGTCACACGCTCCTCACGCGTTAGTCACACGCTCCTCACGCGTTAGTCACACGCTCCTCACGCGTTAGTCACACGCTCCTCACGCGTTAGTCACACGCTCCTCACGCGTTAGTCACACGCTCCTCACGCGTTAGTCTCACGCTCCTCACGCGTTAGTCACACGCTCCTCACGCGTTAGTCACACGCTCCTCACGCGTTAGTCACACGCTCCTCACGCGTTAGTCACACGCTCCTCACGCGTTAGTCACACGCTCCTCACGCGTTAGTCACACGCTCCTCACGCGTTAGTCACACGCTCCTCACGCGTTAGTCACACGCTCCTCACGCGTTAGTCACACGCTCCTCACGCGTTAGTCACACGCTCCTCACGCGTTAGTCACACGCTCCTCACGCGTTAGTCACACGCTCCTCACGCGTTAGTCACACGCTCCTCACGCGTTAGTCACACGCTCCTCACGCGTTAGTCACACGCTCCTCACGCGTTAGTCACACGCTCCTCACGCGTTAGTCACACGCTCCTCACGCGTTAGTCACACGCTCCTCACGTGTTAGTCACACGCTCCTCACGCGTTAGTCACACGCTCCTCACGCGTTAGTCTCACGCTCCTCACGCGTTAGTCACACGCTCCTCACGCGTTAGTCACACGCTCCTCATGTGTTAGTCACACGCTTCTCACGCGTTAGTCACACGCTCCTCATGCGTTAGTCACACGCTCCTCACGCGTTAGTCACACGCTCCTCACGCGTTAGTCACACGCTCCTCACGCGTTAGTCACACGCTCCTCATGCGTTAGTCACACGCTCCTCACGCGTTAGTCACACGCTCCTCATGCGTTAGTCACACGCTCCTCATGCGTTAGTCACACGCTCCTCACGCGTTAGTCACACGCTCCTCACGCGTTAGTCACACGCTCCTCATGCGTTAGTCACACGCTCCTCATGCGTTAGTCACACGCTCCTCACGCGTTAGTCACACGCTCCTCACGCGTTAGTCACACGCTCCTCACGCGTTAGTCACACGCTCCTCATGCGTTAGTCACACGCTCCTCACGCGTTAGTCACACGCTCCTCATGCGTTAGTCACACGCTCCTCACGCGTTAGTCACACGCTCCTCACGCGTTAGTCACACGCTCCTCACGCGTTAGTCACACGCTCCTCATGCGTTAGTCTCACCCTCCTCACGCGTTAGTCACACGCTCCTCACGCGTTAGTCACACGCTCCTCACGCGTTAGTCACACGCTCCTCACGCGTTAGTCACACGCTCCTCACGCGTTAGTCACACGCTCCTCACGCGTTAGTCTCACCCTCCTCATGCGTTAGTCACACGCTCCTCACGCGTTAGTCACACGCTCCTCATGCGTTAGTCACACGCTCCTCACGCGTTAGTCACACGCTCCTCACGTGTTAGTCACACGCTCCTCACGCGTTAGTCACACGCTCCTCATGCGTTAGTCACACGCTCCTCACGCGTTAGTCACACGCTCCTCACGCGTTAGTCTCACGCTCCTCACGCGTTAGTCTCACGCTCCTCACGCGTTAGTCACACGCTCCTCACGCGTTAGTCACACGCTCCTCACGCGTTAGTCACACGCTCCTCACGCGTTAGTCACACGCTCCTCACGCGTTAGTCACACGCTCCTCACGCGTTAGTCACACGCTCCTCACGCGTTAGTCACACGCTCCTCACGCGTTAGTCACACGCTCCTCACGCGTTAGTCACACGCTCCTCACGCGTTAGTCACACGCTCCTCACGCGTTAGTCACACGCTCCTCACGCGTTAGTCACACGCTCCTCACGCGTTAGTCACACGCTCCTCACGCGTTAGTCACACGCTCCTCACGCGTTAGTCACACGCTCCTCACGCGTTAGTCACACGCTCCTCACGCGTTAGTCACACGCTCCTCACGCGTTAGTCACACGCTCCTCACGCGTTAGTCACACGCTCCTCACGCGTTAGTCACACGCTCCTCACGCGTTAGTCACACGCTCCTCACGCGTTAGTCACACGCTCCTCACGCGTTAGTCACACGCTCCTCACGCGTTAGTCTCACGCTCCTCACGCGTTAGTCACACGCTCCTCACGCGTTAGTCACACGCTCCTCACGCGTTAGTCACACGCTCCTCACGCGTTAGTCACACGCTCCTCACGCGTTAGTCACACGCTCCTCATGCGTTAGTCACACGCTCCTCACGCGTTAGTCACACGCTCCTCATGCGTTAGTCACACGCTCCTCACGCGTTAGTCACACGCTCCTCATGCGTTAGTCACACGCTCCTCACGCGTTAGTCACACGCTCCTCACGCGTTAGTCACACGCTCCTCACGCGTTAGTCACACGCTCCTCACGCGTTAGTCACACGCTCCTCACGCGTTAGTCACACGCTCCTCACGCGTTAGTCACACGCTCCTCACGCGTTAGTCACACGCTCCTCACGCGTTAGTCACACGCTCCTCACGCGTTAGTCACACGCTCCTCACGCGTTAGTCACACGCTCCTCACGCGTTAGTCACACGCTCCTCACGCGTTAGTCACACGCTCCTCACGCGTTAGTCACACGCTCCTCACGCGTTAGTCACACGCTCCTCATGCGTTAGTCACACGCTCCTCACGCGTTAGTCACACGCTCCTCACGCGTTAGTCACACGCTCCTCACGCGTTAGTCACACGCTCCTCACGCGTTAGTCACACGCTCCTCACGCGTTAGTCACACGCTCCTCACGCGTTAGTCACACGCTCCTCACGCGTTAGTCACACGCTCCTCACGCGTTAGTCACACGCTCCTCACGCGTTAGTCACACGCTCCTCACGCGTTAGTCACACGCTCCTCATGCGTTAGTCACACGCTCCTCATGCGTTAGTCACACGCTCCTCACGCGTTAGTCACACGCTCCTCACGCGTTAGTCACACGCTCCTCATGCGTTAGTCTCACCCTCCTCATGCGTTAGTCACACGCTCCTCATGCGTTAGTCACACGCTAGTCACACGCCAGATGTGTCAACCTCCCCTAGAACGCTCGAAAATTGAATGATTAGAACGTTCATAGAACACTGACCAGAACGTTATGGTGTGACGGGGCTTTAAACAGTCACGTCGTCACGGTAACAGAACAACGGTTGCTTAGTGACACGCTGATCCACGCTCCGCTGGTCACGTGATCAGAACATTTTAATGTGACTCAGCATAGCCTCCTCCCCCTTAAAGGGATTTTTCACAGACCCAAAACAATTAATAAATAATAAATAATTAATAATTAATAATAACGCTCACATTTGTATTTATTGTAGCGTTCGCCGCTATTAAAGATCACAGATCACTCCAAGGTACGAACGCTGTCTTTATTCCCCACTGTGGTCGGCCACAGCCGCGCCGTCCAGAACCACAACCACAACCACACACACACACACACACACACACACACACGCACACACACACGCACACACACGGAAGGGGCGGTCTCTCGCCCCAACAGCAGTGCCTAAATAAACTGTCCAACTGTACTAAACTGTCAAGTAACTAAATGACTATTAACACTCTACACACGCTACGATATCAATGGGAAGGCATTTGCATAAATTGTGCATTTTATTTTAAATAAAAAAAGTATGTGCGTGCGTGGATGACAACGCAGACGCCTCGTACCAGAACGGGCAATCAAAACACACACACACACACACACACACACACACATACACTAGGTCTCTTCTCCTCCGTCTCCCTTCTCCCTCGGTAAATGGTAAACGGACTGCATTTATAGAGCGCTTTTCTAACCAGTGCGGCCACTCTAAGCGCTTTACAAGTCATGGCTCACATTCACCCATTCATCCACCCATTCATCCACAGACGGCGGAGTCAGCCATCAAGGAGACAGCCAGCAGGTCAGGAGCGGTCAGGGTTAGGGGGTCTTGCTCAGGGACACCTCCACAGGTTGGATTTGATAAAAGGAGGCGGGGAGCGAACCAGCAGCTTGTGAGGCGACCGCTCTACCTCCTGATCTATACTGCCGCCCTGGTGTGTGTGTGTGTGTGTGGTGTGTGTGTGTGTGTGTGTGTGTGTGTGTGTGTGTGTGTGTGTGGGGACCCCCTCCGAGAGAGACGGAGAGGTGGGCACGACGACCCCCCACATGAAGGAGCGTCACCACGGGGACCTTTACTGAGACTTTGTTAATACGTCACGTGGTTCGTTGGATAACGTCACGTGGAGGGAGTTGACGCTTATGTCAGCTTTGTACTGTGAATAAATGATATATGTACATTTTATCACACGACAAAGCTGATCACATCACTTAAGGCCCCGTCACATCATAACGTTCTGGTCAGCATTTGAGGAAACATTGGTAATCGTCCGTGGTCGCTGGTATAGCGCCAGAAGAGCCAGAAGGTAATCGTCGGTAATCGTCGGTGATCGTCGGTGATCGGCGGAGAACGCTGGTCCGAAAATAAAGTTTGGAACATGTACAAAAGTTCTCATGAAGACCAGCGTTCTTCAACGTTTAACGTTAAACGCTGGAGAATGCTGGAGAACGTTCGTGGAACGTTCGCCAAACGTTGCACGCGTTCGGCTATTGTTAGTCAGTCGTTACCATAGCGTTACTTGGTTGTTATTAATCGTTCACAATGCTTTGCTTTGCAGTGAACGACTCACTGGTACACATCCGACATTGTGTGCCTATTTTCGGATATAGGCACACAGACGACATGGAGATGGAGATGGAGTTTAGCAGTAGCCCCCCTCACACGCTTTTTTCCTCTTGGCGGCATGATGTGCACTGTTCAATATCCAGAAGAACTGTCACGGTTACGGTGGTTGACAGCAAATAATAGCTATCAACTATCAAATAACTATCAAATCAACATCAATAGCTATCAGCTATCAAATAGCTATCAGCTAATAACAGCTAATAATAGTTTTCAGGGGTGTTTTACTTGGTCGCTGGTACACGCTCCTCACGCGTTAGTCACACGCTAATTCATACGTTAGTCACACGCTAGTCACACGCCAGATGTGTCCACCCACCCTAGAACACTCGAAAATTGAACAATTAGAACGTTCATAGAACGCTTACCAGAACGTTATGGTGTGACGGGGCCTTTATATGTATATTTTATTTTTCAATTTTTTATTTTTTATTTATATATAAAAAGGCATACCACTCAATGAACTTACTGAATGAGTCCATTGAGATGTCCTGGCTTAGGAGACTTGATGTAAATCTGTTCTACAGTCTGTGAATAAACCAGTCGATGGAGTGAATGGGAAATCTCCTCCTCTGCTTGTTTTGTTGTTGATCAGATTCAAGTCTGCACCGTTTGGAGGAAAAGTGCGACCCCTGGTGGTCAAAGTAGATCGTTGTTTTACCTCTTCTACTGAATCCATATTGTACTGAGAATGTACATATTCTACTGAATATATAGACTATATTCCACAGAAAATGTCCCCACGTTATTTCCACTTTTATTGAAATCAGAAAAGAGTTCAAACATAAACTAAGATAAATGTTTTGTTTAACAATATGTACAACATGATATGCAAATTAACCCTACAATTGTATAGAATGAAACCTAAAATAACATTCCGGAGAAAACAGACATTGAACAATATAGTATATGTAATGATGTTTAATGGGTTTTATTTGATAAGAGAAAGGCTTATTATTATGTCTTCATGAATGGAGTGTGTGTGTGTGTGTGTGTGTGTGTGTGTTTGTGTATATATATATATCCAGTTTATATATATACTATATAAATATCTCTCTCTCTCTCTCTCTCTCTCTCTCTCTCTCTCTCTCTCTCTCTCTCTCTCTCTCTCTCTCTCTCTCTCTCTCTCTCTCTCTCTCTCTCTCTCTCTCCCTCTCTCTCTCTCTCTCTCTTGATTGGCTATTGAAGAATTCAGCACATGCATGGTCATTGTCTTGGCCAGGGGGGATGGGAAGGAGACAATGTCTTTTGGCCCGGCGCCAGGGTGTCGAAGGCGTGGTTGGGATCTCAGGGAGGTCCTCGTCAAAGCGTTCCCACAGCTCCCCATCGTAACACGCGGAAAACAAAAGACACGCACGGGAATTGCTAATTGTAGCGCGGCGGCGGCGGTGGCGTTATGAACGCAACGCACGCGCCATGTTTTTATCACCGCGCTGTTTATAGTTGCGTCTCTAAGCGCATCTCTCTCTGTGATTGCGAGCGCTTTCACCTCCATCGCCGAGTTGTAGGTTTTGCAGCACCCCCCCGGCCTCTGCCTTCCACCACCCAGCCTCCCGCCTCCAACCCCTAGCC
>JANIIK010001373.1:35000-62500 GCA_027704905.1 Muraenolepis orangiensis | reverse complement strand
ATTCCCCATAGTGAATAAATATAATTTACCCTTGTAACAAACGTTTTGTCTAAATTCCTGCCGGGACCTGTGCTTAGAAGCGCTCACTGGACGGGTTGGCTTCACAACAGCCCGGTCCAGGTGTAATTTGTTTGGTCATCAGACCTTTGGTTGTGACACAGCTATACTATAAAGGTGAGAGACACAGGGTTGAGTCCGCCCTCTGGTTGGATGGGTTGTGATTCGCCGTAGTGGGAGAAGCTCCAATAAAAGATACGATGGACAACCGCGTGGTCAATGTTTATTGTGTGGGTTGTTAATGCACTACACCAAGTGGCTCCCAAACTGGGGGGCGCGTCCCCAAGGGGGGGGGGGCCCGGATGTTATGAGGGCGGTTGGGGGGGGGGTTAATATTATAAATGATGCCATATCGTAAAGGTGACTTGTTCCTATTTAGATTTGCCGTTGCAGCTCTGTCTTTAAATACAGACAATATTTTAAATACATCCTATTGGAGTGGTGCAAGCAAAACGATGTGTCTGAAAGCTTCTTTATGTGGGTGCATGTAGGTGGGGGGGAGGGGGGCCTGATATGTTTATATCTACAAAAGGGAGGATCCTGCAGAACCAGAATGGGAACCGCTGGCATACAGAATGCACACACGCAGTTGATTACACAAACACTCTGAATGAGGCTGGAGCTGCAGCAGCGGCAGTAGCAGTGAATGGTAAATGGATGAATGCTTTTATATAGCGCAATATAAAATATAGTGCTTCTACCAAAAACGCTTTACAATTATTGCCGCACTTTCACCCATTCACACACACATTCCCACACACATTCATACACACATTCAAACACATTCATACACACATTCAAACACACATTCATACACACATACCAACACACATTCATACACACATACCCACACACATTCATACACACATACCCACACACATTCATACACACATTCATACACACATACCCACACACATTCATACACACATACCCACACACATTCATACACACATTCCCACACACATTCATACACACATTCATACACACATACCCACACACATTCATACACACATACCCACACACATTCATACACACATACCGATACACATTATATACACATTCATACAGCCAGCTTGTCTAGGAGGAGCCGGAGGCTGCTGCCCACAGTACTCGTATTAGTAGTAGTAGTAGTAGTAGTAGTAGTAGTAGCAGTAGTAGTAGTAGTAGTAGTAGTAGTAGTAGTAGTAGCTGTACATTTACATTTACATTTAGGGCATTTGGCAGACGCTTTTATCCAAAGCGACTTACAAGGAGTACATTAGTTGAAGCAGACAATAGCATAACACTGGGGTACGCAAACATAAAAATAGAGCAGTTCACAAGTATTCATATTAACAAGATGAATAACACAATTTGGTACTGCCAGGTCACCTGCTTAAGTAGCTGTGATAAGAGCGTGTTATCAACATTAAGGACATACACTTGCTAGAATATACAACATGCTAAGAGCTATTAATGTCAGGACTTAAGCAAGTTAGGGGTTCACAAAGGAGAAGGAGGGTTCAAGGAGAGTCCAGGTGGACTCTGAACAGGTGGGTCTTGAGTCTCTTGCGGAAGCTGGCGAGGGACTCTGCCGTCCTGACATGAGACGGGAGTTCATTCCACCACTGTGGAGCCAGAGCCGTGAAGAGCTGGGTCTTGGACGAGGGATGCTTGGTTGTCATCAGTGAAGGTCTGGCATGCCTGGCAGAAGTTGAGCGGAGCGCTCTGACTGGGATGTAGGGCTTGACAACGTTTGGAGGTAGGCTGGGGCAGTTCCATTGACTGCCCTAAAGGTCACCAGAGTCTTGAACTTGATGCAAGCATTTACCGGAAGCCAGTGGAGATCGCGGAAGAGAGGGGTCACGTGGGAGAATTTTGGTAGGTTGAATACCAGGCGTGCTGCTGCGTTCTGGATGCGTTGGAGGGGCTTGGTTGCAGAGGTGGGGAGTCCCGCCAGGAGAGAGTTGCAGTAGTCGAGGCGGGTGATGACGAGCGCTTGGACCAGGATCTGCGCCGCTTCACGTGTGAGGAAGGGCCGGATCCTGCGGATGTTGTAGAGGGAAATTCTGCAAGATCGGGCCACCGCGGTGACGTTGGCATTGCAGGACAGCTGGTCATCTACCACCATACCAAGGTCTCTTGTTGTGGTTGAGGGGGAGACTCCATCTGAGGGCAGTCTTTCCCCGGTATGAAGAGGAGCTCAGTCTTGTCAAGGTTGAGCTTCAGGTGGTTGGCGACTGTCCATCTTCTGATGTCGGCCAGGCATTTAGAGATGCGTGTTGCAATTTGGGTTTCTGACTAAAAGGATATAATATTTACCATTACAACAGGAGTAGTAGCATAGTGGTAGTAGTAGTAGTAGTAGTAGTAGTAGTAGTAGTAGTAGTAGTAGTACTATAGTAGTAGTAGTAGTTGTAGTAGTACTATAGTACTAGCAGTCGTAGTAGTACTTTAGTAGTAGTAGTAGTAGTAGTAGTAGTACTATAGTAGTAGTAGTAGTAGTAGTACTATAGTAGTAGTAGTAGTACTATAGTAGTAGTAGTAGTACTATAGTACTAGCAGTAGTAGTAGTACTTTAGTAGTAGTAGTAGTAGTAGTAGTAGTACTATAGTAGTAGTAGTAGTTGTAGTAGTACTATAGTACTAGCAGTAGTAGTAGTACTTTAGTAGTAGTAGTAGTAGTACTATAGTAGTAGTAATAGTACTATAGTAGTAGTAATAGTACTATAGTAGTAGTAGTAGTAGTAGTACTATAGTAGTAGTAGTAGTAGTACTATAGTAGTAGTAGTAGTGTTTTTGGAAAGGGAGCAAAGGGAGGATGGTCCTCCCTTTCCTCCCTTTCCTCCCTTTCCTCCCTTTGCTCCCTTTGCTCCCTTTCCTTCCTTTCCTCCCTTTGCTCCCTTTGCTCCCTTTCCTCCCTTTGCTCCCTTTGCTCCCTTTGCTCCCTTTCCTCCCTTTCCTTCCTTTCCTCCCTTTCCTTCCTTTCCTCCCTTTGCTCCCTTTGCTCCCTTTGCTCCCTTTCCTCCCTTTCCTTCCTTTCCTCCCTTTGCTCCCTTTCCTTCCTTTCCTCCCTTTGCTCCCTTTCCTCCTTTCCTCCCTTTGCTCCCTTTCCTCTGATTTATATGAAGGGTGTTCATATAAATGTGTGTGTGTATTTATATAAATGTGTGTGTGTGTATTTATATAAATGTGTGTGTGTATTTATATAAATGTGTGTGTGTATTTAAATACATGTGTGTGTGTATTTATATACATGTGTGTGTGTATTTATATAAATGTGTGTGTGTATTTATATAAATGTGTGTGTATTTATATAAATGTGTGTGTGTGTATTTATATAAATGTGTGTGTGTGTATTTATATAAATGTGTGTGTGTATTCATATAAATGTGTGTGTTTGTGTGAGAAATGGTTTAAATTGTGTTTATTGACGGATGTCAGGTCCATGTGTGGCTGTTCAGTGTTGTTATCTGTTTTGTGATCGCTTGGTTCAAAGAACCAGGATTGGTGTGGGGGCGGGGCCACGAGACGGGGGCGGGGCCACGAGACGGGGGCGGGAACACGAGACGGGGGCGGGGCCACGAGACGGGGGCGGGGCCACAATATAGACTTGAAAGAAACCTTTAACCCTAAAGCCAGAGAGCGACGCTCGAGGTGGAGGCAGCTCTTCTCTTTGTGGAGACTAAGGAAACAAGCCTTTTAAACTAAACGGTGGACAGCGTTATAAGGTGAGTAGTGAGTGTTGACCAAGGGGTTAAAGAGTATGTCTCTAAACTTGTTATGCACCAGGGAGCCGGTTCAAACTGGAACACTTTGGTGATTTATTTTAAAAGACATTTACCATTGTTAAGTTAATGTAGTTTTATATGTATATTATATGTTTATATGTACAGACATCTTTAACATACGGTTCAACAAACTTACCTTCAACACAAAACTTAGTCTTGTGTTGGCTCTCTTCTTCTGGTGTGTGTGTGTGTGTGTGTGTGTGTGTGTGTGTGTGTGTGTGTGTGTGTGTGTGTGTGTGTGTGTGTGTGTGTGTGTGTGAGAGAGAGAGAGAGAGAAAAACGCATGTGTGTCCTTTACCCTACTAATCATGTTGTATAACAGCCATAAAACATGGCTTTGATAAGCAGCCTCATATCTTAAGATGTATTAATCATTTATCAGACAGCTTCATACAAAGATACTGACAGTGAATACATTTTTCAAGAGCAGGTAGGGGTCATTACGGAGCAGGTAGGGGTCAGAGGTCATTAAAGAGCAGGTAGAGGTAAGAGGTTATTAAGGAGCAGGTAGGGGTCAGGGGTCATTAAAGAGCCTGTAGGGGTCAGAGGTCATTAAAGAGCAGGTAGGGGTCAGAGGTCACCTTTACCTCACTAACCCCAAATCCTGCTTATAGTCCTCAGGGTTAACCTGAAGTGACTCACTAACCCCACATCCTGCTTGGTAGTATAGTCCTCAGGGTTAACCTGAAGTGACTCACTAACCCCACATCCTGCTTGGTAGTATAGTCCTCAGGGTTAACCTGAAGTGACTCACTAACCCCACATCCTGCTTGGTAGTATAGTCCTCAGGGTTAACCTGAAGTGACTCACTAAGCCCACATCCTGCTTGGTAGTATAGTCCTCAGGGTTAACCTGAAGTGACTCACTAACCCCACATCCTGCTTGGTAGTATAGTCCTCAGGGTTAACCTGAAGTGACTCACTAACCCCACATCCTGCTTGGTAGTATAGTCCTCAGGGTGAACCTGAAGTGACTCACTAACCCCACATCCTGCTTGGTAGTATAGTCCTCAGGGTTAACCTGAAGTGACTCACTAACCCCACATCCTGCTTGGTAGTATAGTCCTCAGGGTTAACCTGAAGTGACTCACTAACCCCACATCCTGCTTGGTAGTATAGTCCTCAGGGTTAACCTGAAGTGACTCACTAACCCCACATCCTGCTTGGTAGTATAGTCCTCAGGGTTAACCTGAAGTGACTCACTAACCCCACATCCTGCTTGCTAGTATAGTCCTCAGGGTTAGCCTGAAGTGATAACTGAACTGAGATCAGTCTAAGCTTGGTATCTGAAACTGAAGATTGTTCTCTGAATTTTGTCTTAACATCTCCGGTTAACCTGCAAATCCAGCTTCTTGAAATCGGCTGGGGTCTCCGGTCTGCTATGAATGAGGAGAGAGAGGAGGGGGATCTTACCTCTAAAAGCTCTCTGTCTGGGGAAGATGGCCGCCAGATTAGAGCTAACAGGTGAGAAGAGGATCTCTAAGTTTCTGTAACTGTGGTCCATCTCAGAGCTCAGCAGTGATGTATCAGGACACCATGGTTAGTGTCAGTAAAAGCTGTGTGTGTGTTGTGTTGAAGCCCAGAGCAGAAGGAGAGAGCAGACTCCCCTGGACCCAGCTGTGTCTCCATGAAGAGTGACCAGTCTATGGATCCACCTCTTCACTTTAAAGATGGGAATCAGTCTATTGAGAAGAGGTGAGGATTTATAAGATTATAACAGTTTAGCATCTATTGAACATCCATAAATCCTGACTCTTGTTGTTCTAGAAGGATACAGGAGAGAACAGACTCCCCTGGACCCAGCTGTGTCCCGAAAGCCAAGCAGCAACGCACTAAGTGGAGGCAGTTCCTCTGTTTCAGGAGACAAAGGAAAAAAGCATTTTCAAAAGTAAACGGTGGACAGCGTTATAAGGTGAGTAGTGAGTGTTGACCAAGGGGTTAAAGAGTATGTCTCTAAACTTGTTATGCACCAGGGAGCCGTTTCAAACTGGAACACATTGGTGATTTATTTTAAAAGACATTTACCATTGTTAAGTTAATGTAGTATTATATGAATATTATATGTTTATATGTACAGACATCTTTAACATACGGTTCAACAAACCTAACTTGAATGCAATTTGTATTAAGTGTTGTGTTAGCTCTCTTCTTCTGGTAACTTAGTGTGTGTGTGTGTGTGTGTGTGTGTGTGTGAGAGAGAGACACCTGTGTGTCCTTTACCTTAATCATGTTGTATAACAGCCATAAAACATGGCTTTGATAAGCAGCCTCATATCTTAAGATTTAGTAATCATTTCCTGCTTGGTAGTATAGTCCTCAGGGTTAACCTGAAGTGACTCACTAACCCCACATCCTGCTTGGTAGTATAGTCCTCAGGGTTAACCTGAAGTGACTCACTAACCCCACATCCTGCTTGGTAGTATAGTCCTCAGGGTTAACCTGAAGTGACTCACTAACCCCACATCCTGCTTGGTAGTATAGTCCTCAGGGTTAACCTGAAGTGACTCACTAACCCCACATCCTGCTTGGTAGTATAGTCCTCAGGGTTAACCTGAAGTGACTCACTAACCCCACATCCTGCTTGGTAGTATAGTCCTCAGGGTTAACCTGAAGTGACTCACTAACCCCACATCCTGCTTGGTAGTATAGTCCTCAGGGTTAACCTGAAGTGACTCACTAACCCCACATCCTGCTTGGTAGTTTAGTCCTCAGGGAAGCAGCATGTGAGGCTCACAGCAGGAGTCACCGTGATAACTGAACTGAGATCAGTCTCAGCTTGGTATCTGAAACTGAAGATTCTGCTATTCCCTGAATTCTGTCTTAACATCTCCGGTTAACCTGCAAATCTCCTTGAAATCGGCTGGGGTCTCCGGTCTGCTATGAATGAGGAGAGAGAGGAGGGGGATCCTACCTCTAAAAGCTCTCTGTCTGGGGAACATGGCCGCCAGAGCAGAGCTAACAGGTGAGAAGAGGATCTCTAAGTGTCTGTGACTGTAGTCCATCTCAGTGCTCAGCAGTGATGTATCAGGACACCATCGTTAGTGTCAGTAAAAGCTTTGTGTGTGTTGTGTTGAAGACCAGAGCAGAAGGAGAGAGCAGACTCCCCTGGACCCAGCTGTGTCTCCTTGAAGACTGACTCGTCTATGGATCCTCCTCTTACTCAGTTTAAAGATGGGACTCAGTCTTTTGAGAAGAGGTGAGGATTCATCTAAGATTATTAATATACAGTATATATTGAACATCCATAGATAGAGAGGAGAGGGAGGAGTTTCAAACAGGTGATGGAAACTGACCACTGATGTTTTGACTTGAGGGGAAATAATACAACCATACGTTTGTGTGTGTGTGTGTGTGTGTGTGTGTGTGTGTGTGTGTGTGTGTGTGTGTGGGGTCTCCACAGACGACACCAGGAGAGGTCAAAGGTTACCAGTGCTCGGTCTGTACAGCAGCATCAAACAGAGCTGATCAAGGTGTGTAAAAGTCCAACAAGACATTAGCCTTCAGCTCTACATGAACATTAAAAAGCATCTCTTGTGGTGCTCAGAGTCTCCAGGCTTCCCTCTTTAGACCAGACGTGAATCAAGGACAGATGCTTCTGATGTCCTCAGCTCACAGGAAAGTTCTCATTCATGTTCTGTTCCAGAGGGCTGAGGAGAATGCACACACTTTTCTAGACCAGGAGCTGAAGAAGCTCTGGAGGGTTCTCTTCCCACATGACCCACAAGGCTCAGAGAGTCAGAGGGAGGAGGAGGAGGAGGAGGAGGAGGAGGAGGAGGAGGAGGAGGATGGGAAGAAAGAGGAGCAGAGGAGGCGCGCCATAGAGGGAGTGACAGACATCACACTGCTCTGCCTAATGGAGATGAACCAGGAGGAACTGGCCGACACACTGAGGATGGGTAAGAGACTCTTATTTAGAAAACATAGAAGAGACTCTTATTTAGAAAACATAGAAGAGACTCTTATTTAGAAAACATAGAAGAGACTCTTATTTAGAAAACATAGAAGAGACTCTTATTTAGAAAACATAGAAGAGACTCTTATTTAGAAAACATAGAAGAGACTCTTATTTAGAAAACATAGAAGAGACTCTTATTTAAAAAACATAGAAGAGACTCTTATTTTGAAAACATAGAAGAGACTCTTATTTTGAAAACATAGAAGAGACTCTTATTTTGAAAACATAGAAGAGACTCATATTTACAAAACATAGAAGAGACTCATATTTACAAAACATAGAAGAGACTCTTATTTAGAAAACATAGAAGAGACTCTTATTTAGAAAACATAGAGGAGACTCTTATTTTGAAAACATAGAAGAGACTCTTATTTAGAAAACATAGAAGAGACTCTTATTTAGAACACATATAAGAGACTCTTATTTAGAAAACATAGAGGAGACTCTTATTTAGAATACATAGACTCTTATTTAGAAAACAAAGAGAATCTTCTTTTGAAAACAGAAGAGACTCAAACAGAGACTTGTTTAAAATATTTCTACATTTATATCTTCTCCAGATAAATCTCCTCTTGGAGGTCAAATGGTTTGATCCAGATGTGTAGGGTTAATGTGAGGCTTTCAGGTTGAGTGGTTTAATCCAAGGGCAGATATGTAGGGTTATTGTAGGGGCTTTCTGCTGATATTTAGGGTTATTGTTATATATTATATATATATATATATATATATATATATATATATATATAAATATTATTGTGGGTCTATTAGGTTAAAGAATGTTACACAATATAATGCAGATCAACAGCCTGTCAACATACCTGAAGAGATGCAACACTATCTTGTTATATCAGCATATCAAGTCAGTAATAGTAATAGTATAGTAATAGTTCATTATAATGTATTATAGTGCTGTCATTACACCAATCATATTGTTGTTTCAATATCATGTATAAGACCTGTCTTCTGGGTTCTCTCATTTAGGAACTGCTGCAGTCGAGTGCCAACATAACATCAAGTCTCATCTGATGCAGAAGTTCAGGCGTGTGTTTGAGGGAATCAGTAAAGCAGGACAGTCAACAGATCTGAATGACTTCTACACAGAGCTCTTCATCACACAGAGAGTCAGTGGAGAGGTCAACAAGGAACATGAGGTCAGACTGATTGAAACAGCTTCCAGGAAACCAGCCAAGGAGGAAACACCAATCAAACTTGAAGACATCTTTAAACCCTTACCTGGACAAGATCAACCAAGCAGAACCATAATGACAACTGGAGTGGCGGGCATTGGTAAAACCATCTTAACAAACAAGTTCACTCTGGACTGGGCTGAAGGCAAAGCCAACCATGACATCCACTTCACGCTTCCCATCACACTCAGAGAACTGAATTTACTGAAAGAGAAAGAGTTTAGCTTGGTGGAACTTCTTCATCACTTCTTTATTCAAACCAAAGGATTCTACCGATACGACCTGTTCCAAGTTGTCTTCATCTTGGACGGTCTGGATGAGTGTCGACTTCCTCTGGACTTCAAGAACAATCCGATCTGGACAGATGTCACAAAGTCGACCTCGGTGGACGTGCTACTGACAAACCTCATCAGGGGCGACCTGCTTCCCTCCGCTCGCATCTGGATAACCACACGCCCTAATGCAGCAAATCAGATCCTGCTGAGTGGGTGGGCATGGTGACAGAGGTGAGAGGGTTCACCGACCCACAGAAGGAGGAGTACTTCAGGAAGAGATTCAGAGAGGAGACTCTGGCCAGCACAATCATCTCCCACATCAAGACATCACAAAGCCTCCACATCATGTGTCACATCCCAGTCTTCTGTTGGATCAGTGCTACAGTTCTGGAGGACCTCTTCAAAACAACCCAGACAGGAGAAGAGATTCCCAACACCGTGACTCAAATGTACATCCACTTCCTGAGGGTTCAGTTCATACAGGGGGACAGGAAGTACCATGGGAGAGCTGAAACAGATGCAGTCTGGAGTTCAAAGAGCAGGGAGATCATTGTTGCTCTGGGAAAACTGGCTTTTAACCAGCTGGAGAAAGGCAACCTGATCTTCTTCGAGGAAGACCTGGCAGAGTGTGACATGGATATCAGAGCAGCCTCAGTGTACTCAGGAGTGTTCACCCAGATCTTTAAAGAGGAGTGTGGGCTGTACCAGGACAAGGTGTTCTGCTTTGTCCATTGGAGCATCCAGGAGTTTCTGGCTGCTCTTTATGTCTTCCTGTCCTTCATGGACACTGGTGTCAATCTGCTCTCAGATAAACATCGGCGAGGCAAGTGGTCTATTCTTGTTGGAAAGAAAACAGAGGTCCAACTCCTCTACCAGAGTGCTGTGGACAAGGCCTTACAGAGTGAGAACGGACACCTGGACTTGTTCCTCCGCTTCCTCCTGGGCCTCTCTCTGGAGACCAATCAGATTCTCCTACCAGGTCTGCTGAGACAGACAGGAAGTAGCTCACAGACCAATAAGGAAACAGTGTCTTACATCAAGAAGAAGTTAAGTGGAGATCTCTCTCCAGAGAGAAGCAGCAATCTGTTCCACTGTCTGAATGAGCTTAACGACCGTTCTCTGGTGGAGGAGATCCAACAGTACCTGACATCAGGAAGACTCACCAGAGAAGATCTCTCACCTGCTCAGTG
Source organism: Muraenolepis orangiensis (assembly GCA_027704905.1). Taxonomy (NCBI): domain Eukaryota; kingdom Metazoa; phylum Chordata; class Actinopteri; order Gadiformes; family Muraenolepididae; genus Muraenolepis; species Muraenolepis orangiensis. The sequence continues at coordinate 52,068 of JANIIK010001373.1, read as the reverse complement.
GTCAGCTCTGGTCTTCATCTTACTGTCATCAGAAGAGGAGCTGGACGTGTTTGACCTGAAGAAATACTCTGCTTCAGAGGAGGGTCTTCTGAGGCTGCTGCCAGTGGTCAAAGCCTCCAAAACATCTCTGTAGGTTCACTAATAACATGTATTATAATACACAATATACACTATACTAGAATATGAAAGTTATAATAATATACAATACATCTCTGTAGGTTCAATAATAACATATATTTAATACACAATATACATTATACTAGAATATGAAGGTTATAATAATATACAATACATCTCTGTAGGTTCACTAATAACATGTATTATAATACACAATATACATTATACTAGAATATGAAGGTTATAATAATATACAATACATCTCTGTAGGTTCAATAATAACATATATTTAATACACAATATACATAATACTAGAATATTAAAGTTCTAATAATTTACAAAACATCTCTGTAGGTTTGTTAATAACATGTATTATAATACACAATATACATTACTAGATTGTAAATACATATATATACATTACACTATAATATGAATGTTGTAATAATATACAAAACATATGAGTTATATAATAAACAATACATCTCTGGCAGTTCACTAATATCATGTATTACAATACAATATACATTATCCTAGAACATTAAAGTCAGAACAATACATCTCTGTAGGTTTGTTAAAAACATGTATTTGAAAACACAATATACATAATACTAGATTATTCAAGTTATAATAATATACAAAACATCTCTGTAGGTTCACAAATAACCTGTATTTTAATACACAATATAAATTAAACTAGAATATTCAAGTTATAATAATATACAAAACATAACATTAAATCTTACCTACAGAACTGTAATTTGTTAACCTTATATTTCTTATTCATAATGCTAGTAAAGACTGTGTTTTAATGGTGGTTTTAAGTGGTTTTATTCTAATAAGCCCTTTCAACCCAGTTCCTAACATGTTCCTGTTGATGTTGTGTGAAGGCTGAATGGCTGTCATCTGTCAGAGAGATGCTGTGAAGCTCTGGCCTCAGTTCTCAGCTCCAACTCCTCCAGTCTGAGAGAGCTGGACCTGAGTACCAATGACCTGCAGGATTCAGGAGTGAAGCTGCTCTCTGCTGGACTGGGGAGTCCACACTGTATACTGGAGACTCTCAGGTCAGTTGGACTCAATGAGCAAACACTTACAGCACAGGTTTGATATCACAAGACATTCTACTGGTTTACAGCCATAAAAGTACAAATTCACACACCTATTATTATTCATAAGAATAACTCATTCTGGTGTGTGTGTGTGTGTGCTTGTGCATGTGTGTGTGTATTTGCATGTGTGTTGTGACTATGTGCATCTGCATGTGTGTGTGTGTGGTTGTGTATGTGTTTGTGTGTATGTGTGTGCGTGTGTCTGTGTGTGTGTGTGTTTGTGCATGTGTGTTGTGACTATGTGCATCTGCATGTGTGTGTGTGTGGTTGTGTGTGTGAGTGTGTGTGTGTGTGTGTGTGTGTGTGTGTGTGTGTGTGTGTGTGTGTGTGTGTGTGTGTGTGTGTGTGTGTGTGTGTGTGTGTGTGTGTGTGTGTGTGTGTGTGTGTGTGTGTGTGTGTGTGCAGGTTGTCTGGCTGTCTGGTCACACAGGAAGGCTGTGCTTCTCTGGCCTCAGCTCTGAGCTCCAACCCCTCCCGTCTGAGAGAGCTGGACCTGAGCTACAATCACCCAGGAGACTCAGGAGTTACGCTGCTCTCTGCTGGACTGGAGGATCCACGCTGGAGACTGGACACTCTCAGGTACGGAGAGGACAGCTCACCTCTCAGGGACCGTGTCTCCTACAAGGATTCAACCAGCCGCTAGATGAAGTGGTTTACCGAGGCGGCTGTAACTCATGTTGTGTACAAAGTGATGATCCAGCAGATCATGAGTGTGAATGTTTCAACTGCTCTCTCTTTGTTCCCCCCAGGGTGGAGCACGGTGGAGGATGGAGGCTGAAACCAGCTCTAAAGAAGTGTGAGTGTCTGTTTAGTTTGAGTCATCACAACACACACTCACTCTTTAGATGGAAGGTCCATCCACACAGCAGGAGGTGACGTCCTGCTGGGAATGAACAGGATGGATCTTATCAATATTAATTAGATACATCATGTATCTACATATTATATGATTAGATAAATAATGTCAACCATCATGTATCTTATCAATATTAATATTAACCATCACAATGAATCCTCCTTTTATCAAATACAACAGGTATTATTACTGATACATGGTTATTTATTTATGAATTATTATTGATTATTAGTAGTGTTGTTATTATTATTAGACCATAACAATCCTCACATTATTAAAGGGTAAGTAAACAACCGTTTTAGCAGACCGTCTGCCTACCAGTTTCCAAAGAGTCGTAAAGGTTTTATAAAAAATGTACAGTTTGGGTTCCAAAGGAGCAGGTTTAAGGGGCGTGGCCAAACGCTGTCCAACCCCCCCTCACTGGAGCCAGGGGGCGGAGCCAATAGAAAACCACTGTGTGAAAACTGGTTGATCTGGAAGTAGACAACATGTCCCCGTTTGATAACTTTCTACATTTCAGTCCAAAACATCAGAAATGCTGACCAACACGTTTAGAGACCCAAACGGAGCAGCTTTCCCTTTAATATTAGTGTGTGTATTTAATATTATATTATAACAACTACTGTTATTCTTATGATTATCATCATCCTTATGGTTCAAATAAGGACCATCTGTCACGGGTTGACGAGGAGAATGAGGAACGGGGACTTAGGAGGTGAACCCAAATGCACGACTCCATGACACACGTATCTAAATAAAGAGTCTTTACTGATAAATACAGTAACACACAAATCACTTGAGATACTTTAATGAATAAATAATCAAATAATTATTTAATTCATTATTTATACTATTATTATTATTGTTATTATTATTAAGTGTTGTTATTATTATTAATATTATTATATTAATCCAATAATAATCTTATTATTATTCTGATTGTTATGTAAGACATTAGAACATAATAATCCTGATACTACTAATATATTGATGACACACACAGAGCCCATGTGGTGACGCTGAGGGACTGAGAACATCAGGAGAACACAAACTACAGTCTGGCCTCAGTTTCTAGGAACAACAACAACAGTTCAGCAGACTAATCATGTCTTGTTCTCCATCAGATGCGTGTGAACTCACACTGGACCCAAACACAGCCTGGAGAGAACTCTCTCTGTCTGAGGACAACAGGAAGGTGACGAGGGTTAGAGAGGAGGAGAAGTATCCTGATCACCCAGAGAGATTTGACTACTTTCACCAGGTGTTGTGTAGAGAGAGTCTGACTGACCGCTGTTACTGGGAGGTGGAGAGGAAAGGACTTGTTGGTATAGGAGTGACATACAGAGGAATCACTAGGAGAGGAGGGGTGAAGACAGCAGGCTTGGATACAACAACAAGTCCTGGAGTCTTGATTGTTATGATGATCATTACTCTGTCCTGTACAACGGTAGTGAAACAGCCATAGGTCTCCGCCCCTCTAACAGAGTAGGAGTGTATGTGGACCGACCTGCTGGCTCTCTCTCCTTCTACAGAGTGTCCCCAGATGGAGGAGGGTCCTCAGACACACTGACACTCATCCACACCTTCCAGTCCACATTCACCCAGGAGGACCTCCTCCCTGGGTTTGGGGTATGGGGGGATGGTGTCCTCAGTGTCTCTGTGTCCGTTGTAGCAACACACACACACACACACACACACACACACACACACACACACACACACACACACACACACACACACACACACACACACACACACACACACACACACACACACACACACACACACACACACACACACACACACACACACACACACACACAGTAATAAGCTGATTTCAGGTCAGTTTGAGCATTATTATTAGCGGACATTTTGACCCGCAGCCTTTTTTTGTTTTTGTTGTAACCCTGACACACACACATAGTATACACTATACACACACACACACACACACACACAGTATACACTATACACACACACACACACACAGTATACACTATACACACACACACACACACAGTATACACTATACACACACACACACACACAGTATACACTATACACACACACACATAGTATACACTATACACACACACACACAGTATACACTATACACACACACACACACACACACACAGTATACACTATACACACACACACACACAGTATACACTATACACACACACACACACACAGTATACACTATACACACACACACATAGTATACACTATACACACACACACACAGTATACACTATACACACACACACACACACACAGTATACACTATACACACACACACACACACAGTATACACTATACACACACACACACACAGTATACACTATACACACACACACATAGTATACACTATACACACACACACACAGTATACACTATACACACACACACACACACACACAGTATACACTATTCACACACACACACACACACACAGTATACACTATACACACACACACATAGTATACACTATACACACACACACACAGTATACACTATACACACACACACACACAGTATACACTATACACACACACACACACACACAGTATACACTATACTCACACACACACACACACACACAGTATACACTATACACACACACACACAGTGTACACTATACACACACACACACACACAGTATACACTATACACACACACACATATAGTATACACTATACACACACACACACATATATATACACTATACACACACACATATAGTATACACTATACACACACACACACATAGTATACACTATACACACACACACACATATAGTATACACTATACACACACACACATAGTATACACTATACACACACACACACATATAGTATACACTATACACACACACACACACAGTATACACGATACACACACACACACACAGTATACACTATACACACACATACATATAGTATACACTATACACACACACACACACACATATAGTATACACTATACACACACACATATAGTATACACACACATACACACACACATAGTATACACTATACACACACACACATAAAGTATACACTATACACACACACACATAGTATACACTATACACACACACACACACACATATAGTATACACTATACAGACACACACACACACATGGGGGGTGAGGGGGGGGTTCTCTCTTAAGGCCCCAAATGGCCAGAGAGCAGTTTCAGAGGTCAGGGGTCAGAGGAGGTGATCTACCACCATGGGTCCTACCACTGGGTCACGGATGGACCCCAGGGATTTAAAGACTGTTCAACTTTTGACTGTCATTCATTTTGATCGCTAAAAATTCATGAACTTTTTTTTTTAAAAGGTTCGCAAAAACTGCTTCATGCGATATAATGTTTTAAATGGTTGAACTTTCTCTTTAACACGTTCTAGAAGACTGTTGTATTCAATATAATGTTTTAAATGGTGGAACTTTCTCTTTAACACGTTCTAGAAGACTGTTGTATTCAATATGATGTTTGTGGTGGAGATGAAGATGTGTTCTCAGAGCTGAAAGGGAGTCATGCATTGGATGTTCTTTCATGGTCTGACCAGCTAAATATCACATGTTCATGTTGTTTCCTTTGATTCTTTGAAGCATTATTAATCACATGGGATTGTTTCCTTTAAATCCTTTTTTGAAGTGTTATTAAAGTATGATGTTGGATTGGTGTTCATGACGTTGTGTTCCATAATCCAGTGAGGTGAACATGATGTGTTATGAACATGATGAAGAGGAGGGTGGTGAGTGATGAGGAGGGTGGTGAGTGATGAGGAGGGTGGTGAGTGATGAAGAGGAGGGTGGTGAGTGATGAGGAGGGTGGTGAGTGATGAGGAGGGTGGTGAGTGATGAAGACGAGGGTGGTGAGTGATGAAGAGGAGGGTGGTGAGTAATGAAGAGGAGGGTGGTAAGTGATGAAGAGGAGGGTGGTGGGTGATGAAGAGGAGTGATGAAGAGGAGGGTGGTGAGTGATAAAGAGGAGGTTGGTTAGTGATGAAGAGGAGGGTGGTGAGTGATGAAGAGGAGGGTGGTGATTGATGAATAGGAGGGCGGTTAGTGATGAAGAGGAGTTATGAAGAGGAGGGTGGTTAGTGATGAAGAGGAGGGTTGTTAGTGATGAAGAGGAGGGTGGTGAGTGGTGAAGAGGAGGGTGGTGAGTGATGAAGAGGAGGGTTGCTAGTGATGAAGAGGAGGGTGGTGAGTGACGAAGAGGAGGGTGGTGATTGATGAATAGGAGGGTTGTTAGTGAAAAAGAGGAGGGTTGTTAGTGATGAAGAGAAGGGTGGTTAGTGATGAAGAGGAGGGTGGTGAGTTGTGAAGAGGAGGGTGGTGAGTGATGAAGAGGAGGTTGTTAGTGATGAAGAGGAGGGTGGTTAGTGATGACGAGGAGGGAGGTGATTGATGAATAGGAGGGTTGTTAGTGATGAAGAGGAGTGTTGTTAGTGATGAAGAGGAGGGTTGTTAGTGATGAAGAGGAGGGTGGTTAGTGATGAAGAGGAGTGATGAAGAGGAGGGTGGTGGGTGATGAAGAGGAGTAATGAAGAGGAGGGTGGTTAGTGATGAAGAGGAGGGTGGTGAGTGATGAAGAGGAGGTTTGTTAGTGATGAAGAGGAGGGTTGTTAGTGATGAAGAGGAGGGTGGTGAGTGACAAAGAGGAGGGTGGTGAGTAATGAAGAGGAGGGTGGTGAGTGATAAAGAGGAGGGTGGTGAGTGATGAAGAGGAGGGTTGTCAATGATGAAGAGGAGGGTGGTGAGTAATGAAGAGGAGGGTGGTGAGTGATGAAGAGGTGGGTGGTTAGTGATGAAGAGGAGTGGGGTGAGTGATGAAGAGGAGGGTGGTGTGTGATGAAGAGGAGGATGGTGGTGGTGAAGAGGAGGGTGGTGAGTGATGAAGAGGAGGGTGGTTAGGGGTGAAAAGGAGGGTGCTTAGTACACACAGACACACAGTACAGACAAACAGTACACGCAGTACACACACACAGTACACAAAGTACAGACACACAGTACACACAGTACACACACACAGTACACACACAAAGTACACGCAGTACACACACACAGTACACAAAGTACAGACACACAGTACACACAGTACACACACAGTACACACACACAGTACACGCAGTACACACACACAGTACACAAAGTACAGACACACAGTACACACAGTACACACACACAGTACACACACAAAGTACACACAGTACAAACACACAGTGCACACAGTAACCAAACACAGTAAAGATTACACACAGTACACACACACAGTACACACAGTACACGCAGTACACACAGTACACACAGTACACACACACAGTACAGACACACAGTACACACAGTACACACAGTACACACAGTACAGACACACAGTCACACCCAGTTTAACCACTGGCTGAAGGTGTATTAAACTATGATTAAGACATGTCTACTGGTTCTTCATTAGCTTTTACCCAACTTTTAGCTGCTCCACAACATGAATCAACATCGCTAGAGAAGATACCATCAAGAAAGATAACAATTAACATATATACAACACATACATCGAAATGATTATTATATAAAAATGCATATTAAAAAATAATTATCATATGAAAAAATGATTGAGTGTTTCCCTGCTCTCCTCTACGAACTCTCTAACAGATTAACTTCTGATAAGGAAAAATATAGTTTTTCTCTTTCTGCTAACTAGCATTAGCATCCATCTTTAGAGTTGTTAAGAGGAGATACAGGAAGTCGTTTCAAGAATTATGGGTACAAATACTTAATATTAATACTTAATAACTGTTTAACGACTGGTTAAGTAGTGACAAGTTACCCTTGTATTAGTTAGTTTTTTAGTTAGTATTTAGTTACCCTTGTATTAGATTAGTACCCTTTGAACAACCCACAGTTAACGAATGTTAACTAACGACTGATTAGGACATTTAAGGACTGATTAAGACTTAACGACTGATTAGGACATTTAAGGACTGATTAAGACGTAACGACTGATTAGGACATTTAAGGACTGATTAAGACTTAACGACTGATTAGGACATTTAGCCTTGTAGCCTTGTAGCCATCACGGAAGGGAGTGTAGCAGTGGTCGAGCGGATCCTCGACCACTGCTACACTCCCTTCCGTGATGGCTACAAGGCCCTCCTCCGCCCACCGTTCGGCAAATCAGATCACTGCTCTATCCAGCTACTCCCCGCCTATAGGCAGAGACTGAAGCAGCAACCGATCGCTGTGAGGGAGGTCCAATGCTGGTCGGACCAATCAGATTCTACGCTGCAGGATTGTTTTGATCACGCTGACTGGCACATGTTCCGCGTTGCCTCGGACAATAACATCAACGAGTATGCGTCGTCGGTCACCGGGTTCATCAAGAAGTGCATAGATGACGTTGTTCCGACCAAGTCGGTTCGGATATATCCCAACCAGAAACCGTGGATTAACGGCGATGTTCGCGCTGCCCTACATGCGCGTAACGCCGCCTTTGGTTCCGGGAATACGGAGGAATATACGAGAGCCCGTTACGACCTCCGTAAGACCATCGTCACTGCCAAGCGGGAGTATAAGGACAGAGTGGAAGATAAATTCAAGAAACACGATGCGAGGGGTATGTGGCAGGGGCTGCACACGATAACGAACTTCAGAGGGAGAACCAGTTGTGTAGAGAACTCCTCTACCTCCCTCCCAGGAGAGCTAAATACATTTTTTGCTCGGTTCGACGTAAACGGCAGCCCGCCGAAGCCAGCACCGACTGGGGAGACCAGCCAGCTGCGCATCTCGGAGGCGGATGTGCGCCGCACCTTTAAGCGGCTGAACATCCGTAAGGCGGCAGGCCCCGACGACATCCCAGGCTGCGTCCTCAGAGCATGCGCAGACCAGTTGGCAGGAGTCTTTGCAGACATCTTCAACCTCTCCCTGTCCCAGGCTGTTGTCCCCGCGGTCTTCAAGATATCCACCATCGTGCCTGTCCCAAAACAAACCAAGGTAACATGCCTGAATGACTATGGCTACCTGGACGAGGGCTGGGGAAACGGTGACATAAATGCGGAACGTGAAAAGGGGGCGTGGCTACCTGGACGAGGGCTGGGGAAACGGTGACATAAATGCGGAACGTGAAAAGGGGGCGTGGCTACCTGGACGAGGGCTGGGGAAACGGTGACATAAATGCGGAACGTGAAAAGGGGGCGTGGCTACCTGGACGAGGGCTGGGGAAACGGTGACATAAATGCGGAACGTGAAAAGGGGGCGTGGCTACCTGGACGAGGGCTGGGGAAACGGTGACATAAATGCGGAACGTGAAAAGGGGGCGTGGCTACCTGGACGAGGGCTGTGAAAAGCTGGGAGGCAGAACTGCCAATCCTGACATGTTTCTAAATGTGTCTGTGTATGTTTGTGTTTGTGTGTGTGTGTGAGAGTTTCTATATATGTGTGTGTGTGTGTATTTCTGTTTGTGTGTATATAAATATGTGGGTGTGGGTGTGTTTGCATTGTGTTTGTATGTGTTGGATGTATGTGTATTTCAAAATGTGTGTCCATTTATAAATGTGTGTGTGTGTGTGTGTGTGTGTGTGTGTGTGTGTGTGTGTGTGTGTGTGTGTGTGTGTGTGTGTGTGTGTGTGTGTGTGTGCACGTGTGTGTGTTAAGAAAATAATTTGAAAACATTGCATTCGTCTTCATGATGTGTGTGTGTGTGTGTGTGTGTGCACGTGTGTGTGTGTGTGTGTGTGTGTGTGTGTGTGTGTGTGTGTGTGTGTGTGTGTGTTAAGAAAATCATTTGAAAACATTGCATTCGTCTTCAGGATGTGTGTGTGTGTGTGTGTGTGTGTGTGTGTGTGTGTGTGTGTGTGTGTGTGTGTGTGTGTGTGTGTGTGTGTGTGTGTGCACGTGTGTGTGTGTGTGTGTTAAGAAAATCATTTGAAAACATTGCATTCGTCTTCATGATGTGTGTGTGTGTGTGTGTGTGTGTGTGCACGTGTGTGTGTTAAGAAAATCATTTAAAAACACTGCACTTTATTGCTTGTTGTACTGCTTGTATTGTTTATATATTGTATAAAGTGTACTCATGTGTGTCCTGAATTCCCTGTCATAGTCTAACAAGCAACACATGTTGGGCCCCAGGTGTCCTGGTGAGTCCCGCTGAGAGCCTGTGGTGACCCATCGGTGCCCTACCTCCTATCTCTCCCTCATACCGCTCTACAGCTAAACCCTACCTCCTATCTCTCCCTCATACTGCTCTACAGCTAAACCCTACCTCCTATCTCTCCCTCATACTGCTCTACAGCTAAACCCTGCCTCCTATCTCTCCCTCATACCGCTCTACAGCTAAACCCTACCTCCTATCTCTCCCTCATACCGCTCTACAGCTAAACCCTGCCTCCTATCTCTCCCTCATACCGCTCTACAGCTAAACCCTACCTCCTATCTCTCCCTCATACTGCTCTACAGCTAAACCCTGCCTCCTATCTCTCCCTCATACTGCTCTACAGCTAAACCCTCAGAGAACACACCTGGCCATACACTCTTGGTAGTAGGTACAAGAATACAAAGTACAAAACATAAATCACTTCAACTTGTCTTCGACAATAAAGATACGATAGATTTAAAATGTCTGTTCAGTCTTTAGTCTTTTTGTTTTTTAACCGAGATATCAACAAAATAAGAAGATAAAACGGATTTGCTTCATAATCCAATTGTTTTACTTTCAAAAGAAGTAAAGAAAATAAATCCTTACTTTTCAGCAGCACAACAAACACTTATTCCCTCTGAAGAAGCTAAATGCTCCAAAAACAACCACTAAATATCTCACTCACTTTCAAGATAGACACACAAATATAATACTTTGAATCAGAAACATGTGGAAAGAAAACAACCTCAACAGTCGTAGGTAATAGATATTCCCTAAACGTCACCTCCATCAGGAACCTGGCTGAGAGAGAGAGAGAGAGAGAGAGAGAGAGAGAGAGAGAGAGAGAGAGAGGATCTAATCCACCCTACAGCCTCCAATCCCCCACCCTTACACCACCCGGCATCCACCCTCCAGCCTCCACCCCCAGCCTCCACCCTCCAGCCTCCACTTCGGGTTAACACTCGAGAGTTTGCTCAGTGGCTTCGGTAAAAAAGAAAAGGGAAAGAGGCTCTTATTTTCTCTCTCTAGATGGAATTAATGGTATCATTATCAATAATTAGTTAATGGTATCATTATCAATAATTAATTAATGGTATCATTATCAATCCCAGGTGGAGATGACTTCTGCTGCGACACCCCCATTTCCTCTTCAGTGAATGATAAAGACACACACACACACACACACACACACCACATCCCATCGACGATAACTAGATTCACTCTAGCTGGAATCACTCAACCACCCTGGGTACCATCTCCCCCCCCCTACGGTCGACCAGTTGCGCAGCATCCCTACAGCAAGGACCACCAGGTTTATGGATAGTTCTTAACCACAGGCAGTGACCTACTGAACTGCTAGGAGTGCTGCCACTATCATAACATTATCATCCATATTACATCACTACTATCATACTTCTTTTGCTGGACTTTCTGAACTCTTTACAGAGCCGTCCCCCCCCCACCCAGCTAGTGTTGAGAAGAACCAATATGGAACCACCCCCCCCACCCAGCTAGTGTTGAGAAGAACCAATATGGAACCACCCCCCCCACCCAGCTAGTGTTGAGAAGAACCAATATGGAACCCCCCCCCCCACCCAGCTAGTGTTGAGATGAACCAATATGGAACCACCCCCCCCACCCAGCTAGTGTTGAGAAGAACCAATATGGAACCACCCCCCCCACCCAGCTAGTGTTGAGAAGAACCAATATGGAACCACCCCCCCCACCCAGCTAGTGTTGAGAAGAACCAATATGGAACCACCCCCCCACCCAGCTAGTGTTGAGAAGAACCAATATGGAACCACCCCCCCCACCCAGCTAGTGTTGAGAAGAACCAATATGGAACCACCCCCCCCACCCAGCTAGTGTTGAGAAGAACCAATATGGAACCACCCCCCCCACCCAGCTAGTGTTGAGAAGAACCAATATGGAACCACCCCCCCACCCAGCTAGTGCTGAGAAGAACCAATATGGAACCACCCGCCCCACCCAGCTAGTGTTGAGAAGAACCAATATGGAACCACCCCCCCACCCAGCTAGTGTTGAGAAGAACCAATATGGAACCCCCCCCCACCCAGCTAGTGTTGAGAAGAACCAATATGGAACCACCCCCCCCACCCAGCTAGTGTTGAGAAGAACCAATATGGAACCCCCCCCCCACCCAGCTAGTGTTGAGAAGAACCAATATGGAACCACCCCCCCCACCCAGCTAGTGTTGAGAAGAACCAATATGGAACCATCCCCCCCACCCAGCTAGTGTTGAGAAGAACCAATATGGAACCACCCCCCCCACCCAGCTAGTGTTGAGAAGAACCAATATGGAACCACCCCCCCCACCCAGCTAGTGTTGAGAAGAACCAATATGGAACCCCCCCCCCACCCAGCTAGTGTTGAGAAGAACCAATATGGAACCACCCCCCCACCCAGCTAGTGTTGAGAAGAACCAATATGGAACCACCCCCCCCACCCAGCTAGTGTTGAGAAGAACCAATATGGAACCACCCCCCCACCCAGCTAGTGTTGAGAAGAACCAATATGGAACCACCCCTCCCACCCAGCTAGTGTTGAGAAGAACCAATATGGAACCACCCCCCCCCACCCAGCTAGTGTTGAGAAGAACCAATATGGAACCACCCCCCCCCACCCAGCTAGTGTTGAGAAGAACCAATATGGAACCACCCCCCCCACCCAGCTAGTGTTGAGAAGAACCAATATGGAACCCCCCCCCACCCAGCTAGTGTTGAGAAGAACCAATATGGAACCACCCCCCCACCCAGCTAGTGTTGAGAAGAACCAATATGGAACCACCCCCCCCCACCCAGCTAGTGTTGAGAAGAACCAATATGGAACCACCCCCCCCCCCCCCCCACCCATCTAGTGTTGAGAAGAACCAATATGGAACCGAGATTGGCCGCTGCTCAGAGATCACATCGGGATCACAACTCATAAGACGTCAATACACACACACACACACACACACACACACACACACACACACACACACACACACACACACTTGCTTATGGTTGTCCATCGAATCCGATGATGACGTCCACTTCTATCGGTGAGTTCTTTAGTGGCTGAAAAGCCCTATTCTGGACCCACAAATCCTATTGCAGGTAGGACAAGTGTATGTGGTGGTAGTAGCAACGGCAACTGTAGGTGTGTTCCTCCTGAGTCTCCTCTCCTGTCTCCTGGCTGTCCTTTCCTCCTCCAGCATTTGGGTCCCATCCCGGCACAGCTGCCGCCAGGTGTTACGATCAGCAGCAACATCCTCCAGGGCCTCAGGTCTGACTTTACATTTCTTTAACGCAGTCTTCAGCTGGTCTTTATAGCGCTTCTTCTGCCCTCCAGCAGACCGCCTGCGAGGCAGGCGGTTTGAGGGCATCCTTACTACATGGCCCAGCCATCGTAGCTGGTGCTGAGTAATTGTGGCCTCAATACTCCTGCAGTTGGTCTTGGAGAGTACTTCAGAGTGAGGCACACGATCACGCCAGGTAATTCCCAGGATGCGCTGAAGGCAGCGTATGTGGAACTGCTCTAGGGCCCTGATGTGGCGGCTGTAAGTTACCCAGGCTTCGCAGCTGTAAAGGAGGGTAGTGATGCAGATGGCTTGGTAGACACAGACCTTCGTGCGGAGATGGAGGTTCTTGTTTTGAAAGACCCTACGCCGGAGTCTCCCAAAAGCAGCTGATGCCTGCTTTATCCTATTTTGGACCTCATTGTCGATGGTGTTGTCCTCAGAGAGAATGCTCCCCAGGTATCTGAAGGATGGTACAACAGACAGTTGTTCACCAGCAGCAGTGAAGGCAGGTGGTGTGGATGGGATGTCGGCACTCCACTGGCAAACTACTTCCGTCTTGATGGTGTTGACGGTCAGTCCCATCCTGCTGTATGCTCTCACCGCAGCAGTAAGAACAGACTGGAGGTCTTGTGGATTGTGAGATACAAGAGCACAGTCGTCTGCATACTGTAGCTCAATGACTCTCTCCCTTTGCAGTTTGGTGGTTGCCTGGAGCCTCCTTACGTTGAAGAGGTCTTCCGTCTTGATGGTGTTGACACACACACGCTCACACACCCGCGCTCTCACGCACACACACACACACACACACAGCACAAGACAACAACACATGCTCTCACACACACAGAAACACTAACCCACACGCTCTCACACACACACACACACACTCAGCACAAGACACAACATATGCTCACACACACACATATACACACACAGCAAATCAATTCATAATACATGGTCAGACCCACACACACACAGCAACATCCAGATAACACATTCTCACACACACAAACACACACACACACACACTCCGTCTCGGTACACAATAAAAAAAACACACACACACACATACACATGCTCACCACACACACACACACACACACACACACACACACACACACACACACACACACACACACACAGCAACATCAAGACACCGGGGGGGAAAGGGGATAACGGTAAATCAAACGGTCCTCCCGGTTGGGGTACAGTCTCCCTCTCTCTTGGTCGTCCCGGGGTAGCTGTCCTGGGCCGGGGCTCGGGGGTGTTGGTCCGCCTCCTGGGGCTCCCGTTAGGGCAGCAACACCGCCGCCAGGGGTTAAGGCACATACTGTTCCTCTCCTCTTCCTTCCACGCTCTCCCTTTTATCCCTGCCTCTGGCCTTCTTGAGTGGCTCCCCTCCAGGTGTACGGCGTCAGGCCTGACGAGCCGCTCCAGGTGTTCCCCATTCGGCCTGACGAGTGGGCGGTTACCGTCTGAGCTCTCCGTGGGGCTGATCCTGCCAGGAGCTCAGAGGGGTGGTACCGCTGTTCTACCTCCTGGCCCAAGGTGGTAGAGAAGAAGAAGAAGAAGAAGAAGGTGGTGAAAAAGGTGGTGAGTGATGAAGAGGAAGGTGGTGAGTGATGAAGAGGAAGGTGGTGAGTGATAAAGAGGAGGGTGGTGAGTGATGAAGAGGAGGGTGGTGGAGGGTGGTGAGTGATAAAGAGGAGGGTGGTGAGGAGGAGGTGGAGGAGGGTGGTGAGTGATAAAGAGGAGTGATGAAGAGGTGGGTGGTGAGTGATGAAGAGGAGGGTGGTGGAGGGTGGTGAGTGATAAAGAGGAGGGTGGTGAGTGATGAAGAGGAGGGTGGAGGAGGGTGGTGAGTGATAAAGAGGAGTGATGAAGAGGTGGGTGGTGAGTGATGAAGAGGAGGATGGTGAGTGATGAAGAGGAGGGTGGTGAGTGATGAAGAGGAGGGTGGTGAGTGATGAAGAGGAGGGTGGTAAGTGATAAAGATGAGTGATGAAGAGGAGGGTGGTGAGTGATGAAGAGGAGGGTTGTTAGTGATGAAGAGGTGGGTGGTGAGTGATGAAGAGGTGGGTGGTGAGTGATGAAGAGGAGGGTTGTTAGTGATGAAGAGGAGGGTGGTGGGTGATTAAGAGGGTGGGAGGTGATGAAGATGAGTGATAAAGAGGAGGGTGGTGAGTGATGAAGAGGAGGGTGGTGAGTGATGAAGAGGAGGGTTGTTAGTGATGAAGAGGTGAGTGGTGAGTGATGAAGAGGAGGGTGGTTGGTGATGAAGAGGAGGGTGGTGAGTGATGGAGAGGAGGGTGGTACGTGATGAAGATGAGTGATGAAGAGGAGGGTGGTTAGTGATGAAGAGGATGGTGGTTAGTGATGATGAAGAGGGTGGTTAGGGGTGAAAAGGAGGGTGCTTAGTACACACACTACAGGCACACAGTACAGACACACAGTACACACACACAGTACAAACAGTATAGACACACAGACACACAGTACACACAGTACTGACAGACACACACACACAGTACAGAGCTTGGAAATGTATTTACTAAAAGACACATACATCATGTCAGTCATTTGTTAATACTCACTCCCACAATATATACAACTATACAATATCTACAATAGATAAACAACTAAATATCTATCTGACTTATAAAGCTAACGTTAACTATCTAAACACTAAATACTACCAAAACAAACAGTCCAAATGTAAATATGTATCTTATCTAAAGTGTTGTATGGATGAATGTCTTATTTCACGGTCAGCTCGGTGTAGCTAGGTCTATACTGGGTAGCTACAATAACTTTAGACTCTAAAAGAACATTTCTAACCAAATGCTCCTTAGTCACCAAGCCCTTTGCAACAGCCCAGTGTGATCCCCTCTAGTTCTATTCTATCTGCACCAACAAGAGTGTTCATCTGTGATCTGTTCATCAGAACTCACCAGATGGACCTGGTGCTGTCCATTAGACATCATGCCATTGCTTAAGCATCTGTCCACATGTGGAGGAAACAGGTTTATGAAACGTTTCCAACACGTCGCTATTGGGTGTTAAATGACCCCACACCAGCACCTCCGCTAAACGTGTGAAATAGGTCTCCGATACGATCCTTATTGAACGGTGGGTTTCACACCTGTTCAGACCGTGTCGATTCAGAATCAGAATGGTTTTTAAACGTTGCGTTCAACACCCGATTAGAACGTTTAACAAACGTTACTTTTAGAGTTCCTTCTGTTGGGGTCAAGAAACCGGTTTGATGAGCGTTTGTTGAACACCAAAATACAACCCAAGTCAAACCTGGTTTGGCTTCAAATAACCTGTTTTGCTGCTTGGGACGAAGCCGAAAAATAACCTTAACACAGAGAGGGGGATGGAAACGATAACCAACAGCCATCAATAATATTCATAATAACCATCATAACAATACACTAAAGAGTATATACATTGACTAAATCAAAACGTGTTTAGATTATAATAAGGGTATAAACATACACTACACCACCTACTGCTATGTATAGAGGACCATAAGACAG
>JANIIK010001373.1:0-30000 GCA_027704905.1 Muraenolepis orangiensis | reverse complement strand
CACCCACACCACATATTTATACACACACACTTATAGAAATACACACACACACACACAAACAGAAATACACACACATTCACAAATAGAAATACACGTTCACATATACAAATTCACACACACACACACCCACATACCCACACACACAAACACACTTACACATACACACGCACACACATAGAAATACAGACACACATGCATATTCAGTGTTCACACACACACACACACACAAACACATATATAAGTACACACACACACACACACACACATATTTCTATATCAATACATGAGCACACACACACACACACACACACACACACACGGTGGTGAGGGTGGAGGAGGTGAGATGGTCTAACCTGACTGTCTGGGGTCTGTTGGTTAGGAAGTCTAGTAACCAGTTACAAACTGAGGGGTTGTTGTCAAGGTTCTTGGTTTTCATGAGGTCACCAAGTTTGAAGATGAGTTTGGAGGGGATGATGTGTTGAATGCTGAGCTGAAGTCTATGAACAGCCTTCTCACCTGGGTGTTGCTCTCATCTAGGTGGGAGAGAGAGGAGTGAAGGGCTGAGGAGATTGTGTCCTCCGTGCTCCTGTTCTCACGGTAGACAGATAAGTGTTTATCCAGTGAGGGTGAGAGGCCAGATTTGAGGAGAGCCAGGACCAGCCTCTAGAAGCACTTCATGATGATGGGGGTGAGGGCAACAGGGTGGAAGTCAGTGAGGCTGGCTGCAGAGGAGGGTTTTGGCACTGGCACAATGGAGGTGGTTTTAAAGCACGCAGGGACAACTGCCTGAGCTAGTGACAAGTTGAACATGTCAGTAAGGACCTCGGTCAGCTGCTCAGCGCAGTTCCTGAGCACGCCACCGGGGGCGCCATCAGGACCAGCTGCCTTATGAGCATTTGTTCTGCTCAGTGCCGCACGCACGTCTGTGGGGGAGAGGGGGAGGGGCTGGTGGTCTGTGGGGGAGAGGGGGAGGGGCTGGTGGTCTGTGGGGGAGAGGGGGAGGGGCTGGTGGTCAGTGGTTGGGGGTTGAGTTGTTGGAGGGTTTATAATCCGTGATGGCCTTGATGTCCTGCCACATGTGTCGGGGATCGGGGTTGTTGAAGTGGTCTTCAACCCTTCGCTTGTGTTTGAGCTTGGCCTGCTTGATGCCCTTTTTCAGATTAGCCCTGGCTAAACAGTAGGCCAGTGCATCGCCTGACCTAAAAGCAGCGTCATGTGCCTTTAGGAGTAGGCGGACCTCTCTACAAGTTATTATAACTGAAGATATATTAATGTCACGTAATATTCATAACTCCTAAACCCCAAATAAGCTCTATGTTTCTATGTAGGCCTTCCATGACTCTGAAGTCTCTCTTAACCGTCATGCTTTAACATCCAGGGCCGATGTATTTAAACATCACAAGTCTATTAAGAATCAAACCTTTAATGACCTGAGAAGTGGTGTATCACAGACTGACCCTGATATCCTGGTGGACTGAAACGGGTCTTGAACATAACTCTGAGGTCTCCTACGTGACGCTGGATATGTTCATCTGTTACTGTTTAAACTGATGTCACGGTAATCACGGTAACGGCCCAATTAGTTTCAATATATATTGTAGGAGCCATATCAACCTTTAGTTGCCATAAATATTATTTCTCCTTTCTAATTTAATTTCTATTCAATATAATTAAGAGCTGGAATGTGTTAATGTGTGTGTGAGTGTTGTGCCCTCTATAGGTCATGGGGTTAATGTGTGTGTGAGTGTTGTGCCCTCTATAGGTCATGGGGTTAATGTGTGTGTGAGTGTTGTTCCCTCTATAGGTCATGGGGTTAATGTGTGTGTGAGTGTTGTGCCCTCTATAGGTCATGGGGTTAATGTGTGTGTGAGTGTTGTGCCCTCTATAGGTCATGGGGTTAATGTGTGTGTGAGTGTTGTGCCCTCTATAGGTCATGGGGTTAATGTGTGTGTGAGTGTTGTTCCCTCTATAGGTCATGGGGGCAAACTCATAAAGGTGTGCGGAACAACGGCCACAGGGGGGTTCCGGTGTCTTGCGCACACCATCATTGACCGTCAACAGCCGAGTCAAGCTAAACCAAGAACAATAGACCAAACAGTGGATATTATACTTTTCTGTTGCTTTTCAATGTATTTAAAACAACTAAATAAAACCATCAGTTTATGTTACTCCGCTTCAGACCATGTTTACGCGTCCAATGAATCAAGACGCACCGGTATCCTCAAACGTGGTAAAACCATCGAAAGGACAACGAACAAACAATGCGTTTTTGCCACTACAAATACTATTAACTATATTATAACTATATTAACTACTGAGAGTCATTCTGTGATATGTTCTCCAATACTCTCCTCCTACTACTACTATTAACTATATTATAACTATATTAACTACTGAGAGTCATTCTGTGATATGTTCTCCAATACTCTCCTCCTACTACTACTATTAACTATATTATAACTATATTAACTACTGAGAGTCATTCTGTGATATGTTCTCCAATACTCTCCTCCTACTACTACTATTAACTATATTATAACTATATTAACTACTGAGAGTCATTCTGTGATATGTTCTCCAATACTCTCCTCCTACTACTACTATTAACTATATTATAACTATATTAACTACTGAGAGTCATTCTGTGATATGTTCTCCAATACTCTCCTCCTACTACTACTATTAACTATATTATAACTATATTAACTACTGAGAGTCATTCTGTGATATGTTCTCCAATACTCTCCTCCTACTAATACTATTAACTATATTATAACTATATTAACTACTGAGAGTCATTCTGTGATATGTTCTCCAATACTCTCCTCCTACTACTACTATTAACTATATTATAACTATATTAACTACTGAGAGTCATTCTGTGATATGTTCTCCAATACTCTCCTCCTACTAATACTATTAACTAGATTGTGGTGAACCCCGTGGAGGAGCTTACAGGAAGACGGGACGAGGGATGTTCTTTATCACTGCTCTGTGTCCCATGAACCGCACGACCAGCATTTATTGACATGTCCAAAAGGTGACAACACATTAGGACATGTAACTCCTGAACCTGGTGGCTGAGGAGCTGGGTGGTTCCCTTCCTGGCGGTGCAGAGGTCACAGCAGTGAACATGAAGTTCCACATCCTGCCGACACATGAAAATACACACACACACAAACATAGAACACACACATGTATACAGACACAGACACACAAAAAATATATAGAAGTACACACACACACACACACACACACACACACACATTTATATACTGTACACACACACACACACACACACATTGAAATACACATACATACAAATGCACACATACACACACACACACACACACTTATATACTGTACACACACACACTCACATTGAAATACACATACACACACACATTTCACACAAACACATTTATATACTGTACACACACACACACATTGAAATACACATACATACAAACACACACATACACACACATATTTTACCCGCTAAAAACCGGTAAATACCGGCTAACGGACACCCTGACACACACATATTCAAATACACATACATACAAACACACACACACATGTATATACATACACACACATGGACACTTCCCTGTAAACACTCCCACAGGATTAGAATTCCTCACACCCGCAAGTACAACAAACATACTACTACTCCTATTGGTCACGGTATAACAAACATCTACTACTCCTATTGGTCAGGGTACAACAAACATCTACTACTCCTATTGGTCACGGTATAACAAACATCTACTACTCCTATTGGTCACAGTACAACACACATCTACTACTCCTATTGGTCAGGGTACAACAAACATCTACTACTCCTATTGGTCAGGGTACAACAAACATCTACTACTCCTATTGGTCAGGGTATAACAAACATCTACTACTCCTATTGGTCAGGGTACAACAAACATCTACTACTCCTATTGGTCAGGGTATAACAAACATCTACTACTCCTATTGGTCAGGGTGCAACAAACATCTACTACTCCTATTGGTCAGGGTATAACAAACATCTACTACTCCTATTGGTCAGGGTATAACAAACATCTACTACTCCTATTGGTCAGGGTATAACAAACATCTACTACTCCTATTGGTCAGGGTTCAACAAACATCTCCTATTGGTCAGGGTGCCTTTGTTACGTCACACGCTTGTAGACAGAATCTCCGGGTGGTCACGTCCCTATTGTCGCCTGTTGGCCGCTCCAACACACATTGGTCTTGTTGTGTTCAGACTTCCTCGCCGTCAGGCGATCCACCTCAGCGGCTCCTCAGCGGAAGAATTCACACCTCGTACTCACCAGTCTATTAGTTGTTATTTATTGATTAAAATGATACCCTAATACAGTAATCTAAGATAGATGAGTGAATACTCTAATACAGAACCCTACAGGGACCAGGACACAAGAGCTCCGTACCACCCAGACCCGTGGTGTCCAGTTAGCTGACCAGTAGTCTACTCAAGTGCCCGGTTCCTTCCATACACAATACTTTGATATGGTTCCTCCGCCCATCTGGTGGTGCTGACTTCTGCTCCCCCATCAGGTGGTTTCTTCATACGTGATGTTCTCCTCTTCTCAGAAGGGGCCCATGTCTGCGGGTGTCATCAGTCAGCTCTCACTTCCTCAAAAGTAGATTTAGGCCCCTCTGTCTCCCTGCCTTGATACCCTCCCTTGTTTCACAACATGCTCTTTCCTATTTTCTTAGTCTGCAATAAATCTAATGCTTAGGACAGGGAGACAATTGATGACTCTCCTACATAAGAGAAGAGATGGAGAAGCTCCCAGCCCTCCCTTAACTCACACATTGGGGCCCCTGACGAGACATGGCCTGGCTGTGAACAGTTGGGTTAGTTCCAGACATCGCATGCACTGTTACACATAGAGTTATTTTACTCCAAACTCTTCCAATGCTTACAGAATCACAGACAGTGTTTTAGTTTTATACTTAGGGTATAAAATACACTGAAATAGCCTATGACTTTTTCCTATATGGATTTGGAAAAAGCAGTCAAACACATGCATTTCAGCACCATAGGAAATTAACACACACACACACGTGGCGCTGAAAGTCAAGCCGTGAAGTAACTTTCAGCACAGTAGACAGCTCCATCGATCACTAACAAGCCATTAATACAACTAATATGATTGGATTTCAAAAGTTTAACTAACAAAACACACCATGAAACGCACGGAAAGTAATAATCAATGCCACCAAGATGATTTAGTAACAGGACTCCCATGAACACAGGCCCCGAGCTCAACCCAACACCACCCCCAGCGTGGCTGTGAGACCCCGCTACAGAACCCAACACCACCCCCGGCGTGGCTGTGAGACCCCGCTACAGAACCCAACACCACCCCCGGCGTGGCTGTGAGACCCCGCTACAGAACCCAACACCACCCCCGGCGTGGCTGTGAGACCCCGCTACAGAACCCAACACCACCCCCGGCGTGGCTGTGCGACCCCGCTACAGAACCCAACACCACCCCCAGCGTGGCTGTGAGACCCCGAGCTCAACCCAACACCACCCCCAGCGTGGCTGTGAGACCCCGCTACAGAACCCAACACCACCCCCAGCGTGGCTGTGAGACCCCGCTACAGAACCCAACACCACCCCCAGCGTGGCTGTGAGACCCCGCTACAGAACCCAACACCACCCCCAGCGTGGCTTTGAGACCCCGCTACAGAACCCAACACCACCCCCAGCGTGGCTGTGAGACCCCGCTACAGAACCCAACACCACCCCCAGCGTGGCTGTGAAACCCCGCTACAGAACCCAACACCACCCCCAGCGTGGCTGTGAGACCCCGCTACAAAACCCAACACCACCCCCAGCGTGGCTGTGAGACCCCGCTACAGAACCCAACACCACCCCCAGCGTGGCTTTGAGACCCCGCTACAGAACCCAACACCACCCCCAGCGTGGCTTTGAGACGCCGCTACAGAACCCAACACCACCCCCAGCGTGGCTGTGAGACCCCGCTACAGAACCCAACACCACCCCCAGCGTGGCTGTGAGACCCCGCTAGAGGCCGCCAGCCACACACCTGAGGACCGCCTATCCAATGCTATTCCCAACCCCGTCTCCTCCTGTGGATCCTAAGCCTAACGTAGTTAACCACCTGGTGTCTTATGATCAACACAAGCCTAACCTAGTTAACCACGTGGTGTCTTATGATCAACACAAGCCAAACCTAGTTAACCACCTGGTGTCTTATGATCAACACAACCCTAACCTAGTTAACCACCTGGTGTCTTATGATCAACACAAGCCTAACCTAGTTAACCACCTTGTGTCTTATGATCAACACAAGCCTAACCTAGTTAACCTCAGTGGTGTCTTTTGATCAACACAAGCCTAACCTAGTTAACCACCTGGTGTCTTTTGATCAACACAAGCCTAACCTAGTTAACCACGTTGTGTCTTATGATCAACACAAGCCTAACCTAGTTAACCACCTGGTGTCTTATGATCAACACAAGCCTAACCTAGTTAACCACCTGGTGTCTTATGATCAACACAAGCCTAACCTAGTTAACCACCTGGTGTCTTATGATCAACACAAGCCTAACCTAGTTAACCACCTGGTGTCTTATGATCAACACAAGCCTAACCTAGTTAACCACCTGGTGTCTTATGATCAACACAAGCCTAACCTAGTTAACCACCTGGTGTCTTATGATCAACACAAGCCTAACCTAGTTAACCACCTGGTGTCTTATGATCAACACAAGCCTAACCTAGTGAACCACCTGGTGTCTTATGATCAACACAAGCCTAACCTAGTTAACCACCTGGTGTCTTATGATCAACACAAGCCTAACCTAGTGAACCACGTGGTGTCTTTTGATCAACACAAGCTTCTACCTTTTCAGGCGGGGAGGATCAAATAACACTGGCAGTTCTATTTAAGTCTTCTGTTGGTATGGTTCTGGTCCCCTCTGTGTTGGCCCTTGGGAGTGTTGAGATGGTTCTGGTCCCCTCTGTGTTGGCCCTTGGGAGTGTTGAGATGGTTCTGGTCCCCTCTGTGTTGGCCCTTGGGAGTGTTGAGATGGTTCTGGTCCCCTCTGTGTTGGCCCTTGGGAGTGTTGAGATGGTTCTGGTCCCCTCTGTGTTGGCCCTTGGGAGTGTTGAGATGGTTCTGGTCCCCTCTGTGTTGGCCCTTGGGAGTGTTGGTCAGCTGTCTCCTCTCCTCCGTCCTTGCTCCCCCGTCGAGGATCACGTCGGGGTCACCAAATTTGTTGCAGTAGTTCACCTGAAGTCTCCTTGTGGTCCTTCTCCTCATCCTGTCCAGTATATTAACTACTGAGAGTCATTCTGTTATCTATTCTCCAATACTCTCCTCCTACTACTACTATTAACTATATTATAACTATATTAACTACTGAGAGTCATTATGTTATCTATTCTCCAATACTCTCCTCCTACTACTACTATTAACTATATTATAACTATATTAACTACTGAGAGTCATTCTGTGATATGTTCTCCAATACTCTCCTCCTACTACTACTATTAACTATATTATAACTATATTAACTACTGAGAGTCATTCTGTGATATGTTCTCCAATACTCTCCTCCTACCACTACTATTAACTAGATTGTGGTGAACCCCGTGGAGGAGCTTACAGGAAGACGGGACGAGGGATTTTCTTTATCACTGCTCTGTGTCCCATAAACCGCACGACCCCAGAGTCAGCATTTATTGACATGTCCAAAAGGTAACAACACATTAGGACATGTAACTCCTGAACCTGGTGGCTGTGGAGCTGGGTGGTTCCCTTCCTGGCGGTGCAGAGGTCACAGCAGTGAACATGAAGTTCCACATCCTGCCGACACATGAAAATACACACGCACACAAACATAGAACACACACATGTATACAGACACAGACACACTAAAATATATAGAAGTACACACACACACACACACACACACACACACATTTATATACTGTACACACACACACACACACACATTGAAATACACATACATACAAATGCACACATACACACACACACACACACACACACACACACACACACACACACACACACACACTTATATACTGTACACACACACACTCACATTGAAATACACATACACACACACATTTCACACAAACACATTTATATACTGTACACACACACACACATTGAAATACACATACATACAAACACACACATACACACACATATTTTACCCGCTAAAAACCGGTAAATACCGGCTAACGGACACCCTGACACACACATATTCAAATACACATACATACAAACACACACACACATGTATATATATACACACACATGGACACTTCCCTGTAAACACTCCCACAGGATTAGAATTCCTCACACCCGCAAGTACAACAAACATACTACTACTCCTATTGGTCACGGTATAACAAACATCTACTACTCCTATTGGTCACGGTATAACAAACATCTACTACTCCTATTGGTCAGGGTACAACAAACATCTACTACTCCTATTGGTCACGGTATAACAAACATCTACTACTCCTATTGGTCACAGTACAACAAACATCTACTACTCCTATTGGTCAGGGTACAACAAACATCTACTACTCCTATTGGTCACGGTATAACAAACATCTACTACTCCTATTGGTCAGGGTACAACAAACATCTACTACTCCTATTGGTCAGGGTACAACAAACATCTACTACTCCTATTGGTCAGGGTATAACAAACATCTACTACTCCTATTGGTCAGGGTACAACAAACATCTACTACTCCTATTGGTCAGGGTATAACAAACATCTACTACTCCTATTGGTCAGGGTATAACAAACATCTACTACTCCTATTGGTCAGGGTACAACAAACATCTACTACTCCTATTGGTCACGGTATAACAAACATCTACTACTCCTATTGGTCACAGTACAACAAACATCTACTACTCCTATTGGTCAGGGTACAACAAACATCTACTACTCCTATTGGTCACGGTATAACAAACATCTACTACTCCTATTGGTCAGGGTACAACAAACATCTACTACTCCTATTGGTCAGGGTACAACAAACATCTACTACTCCTATTGGTCAGGGTATAACAAACATCTACTACTCCTATTGGTCAGGGTACAACAAACATCTACTACTCCTATTGGTCAGGGTATAACAAACATCTACTACTCCTATTGGTCAGGGTGCAACAAACATCTACTACTCCTATTGGTCAGGGTATAACAAACATCTACTACTCCTATTGGTCAGGGTATAACAAACATCTACTACTCCTATTGGTCAGGGTATAACAAACATCTACTACTCCTATTGGTCAGGGTTCAACAAACATCTCCTATTGGTCAGGGTGCCTTTGTTACGTCACACGCTTGTAGACAGAATCTCCGGGTGGTCACGTCCCTATTGTCGCCTGTTGGCCGCTCCAACACACATTGGTCTTGTTGTGTTCAGACTTCCTCGCCGTCAGGCGATCCACCTCAGCGGCTCCTCAGCGGAAGAATTCACACCTCGTACTCACCAGTCTATTAGTTGTTATTTATTGATTAAAATGATACCCTCATACAGTAATCTAAGATAGATGAGTGAATACTCTAATACAGAACCCTACAGGGACCAGGACACAAGAGCTCCGTACCACCCAGACCCGTGGTGTCCAGTTAGCTGACCAGTAGTCTACTCAAGTGCCCGGTTCCTTCCATACACAATACTTTGATATGGTTCCTCCGCCCATCTGGTGGTGCTGACTTCTGCTCCCCCATCAGGTGGTTTCTTCATACGTGATGTTCTCCTCTTCTCAGAAGGGGCCCATGTCTGCGGGTGTCATCAGTCAGCTCTCACTTCCTCAAAAGTAGATTTAGGCCCCTCGTCTGGTACTCTGTCTCCCTGCCTTGATACCCTCCCTTGTTTCACAACATGCTCTTTCCTATTTTCTTAGTCTGCAATGAATCTAATGCTTAGGACAGGGAGACAATTGATGACTCTCCTACATAAGAGAAGAGATGGGGAAGCTCCCAGCCCTCCCTTAACTCACACATTGGGGCCCCTGACGAGACATGGCCTGGCTGTGAACAGTTGGGTTAGTTCCAGACATCGCATGCACTGTTACACATAGAGTTATTTTACTCCAAACTCTTCCAATGCTTACAGAATCACAGACAGTGTTTTAGTTTTATACTTAGGGTATAAAATACACTGAAATAGCCTATGACTTTTTCCTATATGGATTTGGAAAAAGCAGTCAAACACATGCATTTCAGCACCATAGGAAATTAACACACACACACACGTGGCGCTGAAAGTCAAGCCGTGAAGTAACTTTCAGCACAGTAGACAGCTCCATCGATCACTAACAAGCCATTAATACAACTAATATGATTGGATTTCAAAAGTTTAACAAACAAAACACACCATGAAACGCACGGAAAGTAAGAATCAATGCCACCAAGATGATTTAGTAACAGGACTCCCATGAACACAGGCCCCGAGCTCAACCCAACACCACCCCCAGCGTGGCTGTGAGACCCCGCTACAGAACCCAACACCACCCCCGGCGTGGCTGTGAGACCCCGCTACAGAACCCAACACCACCCCCGGCGTGGCTGTGAGACCCCGCTACAGAACCCAACACCACCCCCGGCGTGGCTGTGAGACCCCGCTACAGAACCCAACACCACCCCCGGCGTGGCTGTGCGACCCCGCTACAGAACCCAACACCACCCCCAGCGTGGCTGTGAGACCCCGAGCTCAACCCAACACCACCCCCAGCGTGGCTGTGAGACCCCGCTACAGAACCCAACACCACCCCCAGCGTGGCTGTGAGACCCCGCTACAGAACCCAACACCACCCCCAGCGTGGCTGTGAGACCCCGCTACAGAACCCAACACCACCCCCAGCGTGGCTGTGAGACCCCGCTACAGAACCCAACACCACCCCCAGCGTGGCTTTGAGACCCCGCTACAGAACCCAACACCACCCCCAGCGTGGCTGTGAGACCCCGCTACAGAACCCAACACCACCCCCAGCGTGGCTGTGAAACCCCGCTACAGAACCCAACACCACCCCCAGCGTGGCTGTGAGACCCCGCTACAAAACCCAACACCACCCCCAGCGTGGCTTTGAGACCCCGCTACAGAACCCAACACCACCCCCAGCGTGGCTGTGAGACCCCGCTACAAAACCCAACACCACCCCCAGCGTGGCTGTGAGACCCCGCTACAGAACCCAACACCACCCCCAGCGTGGCTTTGAGACCCCGCTACAGAACCCAACACCACCCCCAGCGTGGCTTTGAGACGCCGCTACAGAACCCAACACCACCCCCAGCGTGGCTGTGAGACCCCGCTACAGAACCCAACACCACCCCCAGCGTGGCTGTGAGACCCCGCTAGAGGCCGCCAGCCACACACCTGAGGACCGCCTATCCAATGCTATTCCCAACCCCGTCTCCTCCTGTGGATCCTAAGCCTAACGTAGTTAACCACCTGGTGTCTTATGATCAACACAAGCCTAACCTAGTTAACCACGTGGTGTCTTATGATCAACACAAGCCTAACCTAGTTAACCACCTGGTGTCTTATGATCAACACAACCCTAACCTAGTTAACCACCTGGTGTCTTATGATCAACACAAGCCTAACCTAGTTAACCACCTGGTGTCTTATGATCAACACAAGTGTAACACTAGCTTAGTAACTAGACAAGGTATCTATATATGGTTTTGGGCCAGATCAGAAGAAACCAAGTTCGCCTCGGAAGAGAGATGGTCTGCACAAGAATGAAGCACTGACAACAGATCTATGTTTTGAAGGTAAGGAAATGTGTTTCTCTTTCCAGTTCTTCCTTACCTTCTTTGGTTTATTTTCTTTCCACAAGTCAGGATAATACACTGTACAATGAATTAAACAAAATGAATGAATATGTACAAAACACCCTGGGTCTGATGCCCAAACCTTCCCTGGTTCCACTACTTTAGTTACTATTTTAATTATATCTACTCACTGTTTTAATTATTATCTATATACTATTTTAATTATTATCTATTTACTGTTTTAATTATTATCTATATACTATTTTAATTATTATCTATATACTATTTTAATTATTATCTATATGCTATTTCAATATTATAACTTAAACTAACTGGATTAGCTAATTCTAGGAACCAGGACTCTTAATATTTGAAAGAAGACCCTTATATCCAAACCATCTCAAATCAAAAGCTCTGTTAACACAAAAGCAATAAAACAAACAAAATGGTTTCCCTGAGCAGTGTACTTAACAAAGAACCTGAATCCTATTACAACTTAGTTATCTCTATCCATTTACACACAACGACTTCACTCATTCCATGAATGGTGGTCAAACTCTGTCCATGTGTTCAGGGAACTTGGTGTCCGTGGCCCTTTAAATCAGTTCAGTGATACGAATCCATCCTGGGAAACGTGTCGTTGAGTGCGCTTATCCTACCGCTCTGTAGAAGGCGCGGTTTAACTCTGTCCTTGTTCACTTCACAGGTCGTTCTCGTGGGAGGCTCGCCAGCCTGTCCGCCGCCGATGCAGTCCAAAGGAACCAGCAGACGAACAGACGAATCCAGGATCCAAATCAGTCCAACACAAAACCCAGCCTTGCAATACAAAACCATACGTGCATATCAACGTCTCATTCAATAAAGTGCATTTACAACCTGTACCTGGGTTCAACTCTTTTCATTATGTCATGCATCACATGTCTGTATCGCGGCCCCTCGTGCTTTTGAGGAACAATGTTGCGACATTCCAACTATCGTTATACCGCACATTACACTCAATTATCATGTTACCACAACTTTCTAATAGTCACATTTCTCTTGTTTGAGACTCACCAAGGATTTCTCTGATGCTAACTAGCAACCGTCTCGACGAGTGTGTGCTGAATCCCTTCGCACACTTCTCACAATATCCACAAAGGTTCTTCTTTCTAATTCAATTCAGGATATCATACCAGTATTCTCTCTTCTATCAGTAATCTGAGGATAGTTATCATATACCAACGGGACGATGTCTTAAACATCCACACCTCATGTCATTCCTGACTCGACAAAGGAAAATCTGGTATTGACCGGAGTTCACGGTAAACGTAGGAGGCGGGCCTAACGCTCTGATTGGTCAAATCTCATTTCAATGTTAGAGATAAGTTTTGGAGTCATTGGAGCTCTAGTAACCAGGGGTTACACTAGGTTAATATACAAGATAACATGTATAGCTTATATATATATATATATAGCTATAGTGATATAAAGCAGACTGGTGAAGCCCTCTATCCCTTCCAACGACTGCTGTTAATACAACATAACTTGTCGAGGCCACCGAGGTTGGTTGGGAGGTAAAGATATAATGACTCAAAATACAACAATTAGCTGACTCAGTGTTTAGTTCACCTTTGATTAAATGTACACAGCAAAGACTAAGTGTACTTTGATAGGTTTTCCATGCTTTGCCACTCTCTGGGGACGGAGGCCCGTTTAACAGAACAGATTCACAATCTTCTATCCGGGGTTTTAATTTGTCGGACGGGTTTCACAAAGAAACACAACCCCTGCTGGTCTCCTCGGCGGTTAGTGCATCCAATCGCTGTCTGGCATGTTGGCTAAACCGGAGTTCAAATACCTCCATGAAAAAGCTATTGACTATCTGTCAGACAGCAGAAGAAAGCCATGTTTTGCCCTCCAGGTGGCTGTTCCCTTAAGGCTCTATGAATAGTGGATGGAAACCATAAATATAGCATGAAGAAATCATTTTAATTTACTGAATTACTGAAAATGTGTGATTTATTTGGATGGAAACGGATCCAATGAAAGTTATAAATATATATATATATATATATATATATATATATATATATATTTATATATATTCATAACTTTCATGTGAATATACAGGCTGGCAAGAAATGTGATTTTATATGTCAGCAGATTCAGACAGCCAGTTTTTTTGACAATAACATGACATTTTCATGACATGTGACACTTAATCTAGCAGTGAGCATGGGCACACGCTTTGCACACACACACGCACATGCACACGCACACGCGTGCGTGCACACAAACAGACACACAAACTCCTAGCTTTCACACACACAACCACAAACATGCATACACAAACTTGTACCTCTCATACACACACACAAACCCATAGCTCTTACACACAGACCACTCTCACACACACACACAAACACACACACACACACACACACACACACACACACACACACACACACATACACACACACACACACAAAATCATATCTCTCACACACACAACCCCACACGTGCATACACAAACCCGTACCCCTCACACACACACACACACACACACACATGCACACACACACACACACACACACACACCACCCTCCTCTTCATCACTGACCACCCTCCTCTTCATCACTCCTCTTTATCACTCACCACCCTCCTCTTCATCACCAACCACCCTCCTCTAAGCACCCTCCTCTTCATAACTGACCACCCTCCTCTTCATCACTCCTCTTTATCAATCACCACCCTCCTCTTCATCACCACCACCCTCCTCTTCATCACTGACCACCCTCCTCTTCATCACTCCTCTTTATCACTCACCACCCTCCTCTTTATCACTCACCACCCTCCTCTTCATCACTCACCACCCTCCTCTTCATCACTGACCACCCTCCTCTTCATCACTCACCACCCTCCTCTTCATCACTCACCACCCTCCTCTTTATCACTCACCACCCTGCTCTTCATCACTCACCACCCTCCTCTTTATCACTCAACACCGTGCTCTTCATCACTCACCACCCTCCTCTTCATCACTCACCACCCTCCTCTTCATCACTGACCACCCTCCTCTTCATCACTCCTCTTTATCACTCACCACCCTCCTCTTCATCACTCAACACCCTCCTCCTCATCACTCACCACCCTCCTCTTCATCACTCACCACCCTCCTCTAAGCACCCTCCTCTTCATAACTGACCACCCTCCTCTTCATCACTCCTCTTTATCAATCACCACCCTCCTCTTCATCACCACCACCCTCCTCTTCATCACTGACCACCCTCCTCTTCATCACTCCTCTTTATCACTCACCACCCTCCTCTTCATCACTCACCACCCTCCTCTTCATCACTCCTCTTTATCACTCACCACCCTCCTCTTCATCACTCACCACCCTCCTCTTCATCACTCACCACCCTCCTCTTCATCACTGACCACCCTCCTCTTCATCACTCACCACCCTCCTCTTCATCACTCACCACCCTCCTCTTCATCACTCCTCTTTATCACTCACCACCCTCCTCTTCATCACTCAACACCCTCCTCTTCATCACTCACCACCCTCCTCTTCATCACTCACCACCCTCCTCTTCATCACCAACCACCCTCCTCTTCATCACTCACCACCCTCCTCTTCATCACCAACCACCCTCCTCTTCATCACTCACCACCCTCCTCTTCATCACCCACCACCCTCCTCTTCATCACCAACCACCATCCTCTTCATCACTCCTCTTTCATTACCCACCACCCTCCTCTTCATCACTCACAACCCTCCTCTTCATCACTCCTCTTCATAACTGACCACTCTCCTCTTCATTCACATCCAGTGGTCTAACTCTGAAAACGGTCCAAACCCAATAAGTGTGACTACGGTATTGATTCCAATCACCCAATGGATCAATAGGTTGAGCTCTCAGTCCCAGAGTTCTGTCCCCACGTCTCAAGGCGTGTGGAGAGAAGTCCGACTCACTTCCAAGAGCAGCCCCCTCTTCATCAGTGGATCACCAAACAGGCGTCACGTACCCAACCCATACCAACAGCCGGCGGGCCGTGGCCCATCTCCGTCCTTATGGGTAGGGGAACGGCCCGGGTTCTCAGAGGGCCAGCGGGAGCACAGGGAGTCTGGGTCGCTAGCGGTAAACACCTCCACCTTCAGAGAGCCCAAATCCACTTCTGGCTGGCCTTCTCCAGGTGGCTTCTTTGAGGGAGAGGAGTAGGAGAGACACACCTCTGCTCTACCGTGACCAGATGGTGGCCACAGATGGCCACAACAACCATTGGGCTCTTACTACACCAGAGGGCTTTACCATCACATTTAGCTCCTTTTGAAAAGGACAACACATCATGTTCACCTCACTGGATTATGGAACACAACGTCATGAACACCAATCCAACATCATACTTTAATAACACTTCAAAAAAGGATTTAAAGGAAACAATCCCATGTGATTAATAATGCTTCAAAGAATCAAAGAAACAACATGAACATGTGATATTTAGCTGGTCAGACCATGAAAGAACATCCAATGCATGACTCCCTTTCAGCTCTGAGAACACATCTTCATCTCCACCACAAACATCATATTGAATACAACAGTCTTCTAGAACGTGTTAAAGAGAAAGTTCAACCATTTAAAACATCATATTGAATACAACAGTCTTCTACAACGTGTTAAAGAGAAAGTTCAACCATTTAAAACATTATATTGAATACAACAGTCTTCTAGAACGTGTTAAAGAGAAAGTTCAACCATTTAAAACATCATATTGAATACAACAGTCTTCTAGAACGTGTTAAAGAGAAAGTTCAACCATTTAAAACATCATATTGAATACAACAGTCTTCTAGAACGTGTTAAAGAGAAAGTTCAAACATTTAAAACATTATATTGTATGAAGCAGTTTTTGCGAACCTTTTAAAAAGAAAAGTTCATGAATTTTTAGCGATCAAAATGAATAACAGTCAAAAGTTGAACAGTCTTTAAATCCCTGGGGTCCATCCGTGACCCAGTGGTAGGACCCATGGTGGTACATCTCCTCTGACCCCTGACCTCTGGAACTGCTCTCTGGCCATTTGGGGCCTTAAGGGAGAAACCCCCCCCCTCACCCCCCTGTGTGTGTGTCTGTATAATGTATACTATATGTGTGTGTGTGTGTGTGTGTGTGTGTGTGTGTGTGTGTGTGTGTGTGTGTGTGTATAGTGTATACTATATGTGTGTGTGTGTATAGTGTATACTATGTGTGTGTGTGTGTATAGTGTATACTATGTGTGTGTGTGTATAGTGTATACTATGTGTGTGTGTATAGTGTATACTATGTGTGTGTGTGTATAGTGTATACTATGTGTGTGTGTGTGTGTATAGTGTATACTATGTGTGTGTGTGTGTGTATAGTGTATACTATGTGTGTGTGTGTATAGTGTATACTATGTGTGTGTGTGTGTATAGTGTATACTATGTGTGTGTGTGTGTGTATAGTGTATACTATGTGTGTGTGTGTATAGTGTATACTATGTGTGTGTGTGTATAGTGTATACAATGTGTATAGTGTATACTATGTGTGTGTGTGTGTGTATAGTGTATACTAGTGTGTGTGTGTGTGTATAGTGTATACTATGTGTGTGTGTGTATAGTGTATACTATGTGTGTGTGTGTGTATAGTGTATACTATATGTGTGTGTGTGTATAGTGTATACTATGTGTGTGTGTGTATAGTGTATACTATGTGTGTGTGTGTGTATAGTGTATACTATATGTGTGTGTGTGTATAGTGTATACTATGTGTGTGTGTGTATAGTGTATACTATATGTGTGTGTGTGTATAGTGTATACTATGTGTGTGTGTGTATAGTGTATACTATGTGTGTGTGTGTATAGTGTATACTATGTGTGTGTGTGTATAGTGTATACTATGTGTGTGTGTGTATAGTGTATACTATGTGTGTGTGTGTGTATAGTGTATACTATATGTGTGTGTGTGTATAGTGTATACTATGTGTGTGTGTGTGTATAGTGTATACTATATGTGTGTGTGTGTGTATAGTGTATACTATGTGTGTGTGTATAGTGTATACTATGTGTGTGTGTGTATAGTGTATACTATGTGTGTGTGTGTATAGTGTATACTATGTGTGTGTGTGTATAGTGTATACTATGTGTGTGTGTATAGTGTATACTATGTGTGTGTGTGTATAGTGTATACTATGTGTGTGTGTGTATAGTGTATACTATGTGTGTGTGTATAGTGTATACTATGTGTGTGTGTGTGTATAGTGTATACTATATGTGTGTGTGTGTGTGTATAGTGTATACTATGTGTGTGTGTGTGTATAGTGTATACTATGTGTGTGTGTGTGTATAGTGTATACTATGTGTGTGTGTGTATAGTGTATACTATGTGTGTGTGTATAGTGTATACTATGTGTGTGTGTGTATAGTGTATACTATGTGTGTGTGTATAGTGTATACTATGTGTGTGTGTGTGTATAGTGTATACTGTGTGTGTGTGTGTATAGTGTATACTATATGTGTGTGTGTGTGTATAGTGTATACTATGTGTGTGTGTGTATAGTGTATACTATGTGTGTGTGTATAGTGTATACTATGTGTGTGTGTGTATAGTGTATACTATGTGTGTGTGTGTATAGTGTATACTATGTGTGTGTGTGTATAGTGTATACTATATGTGTGTGTGTGTATAGTGTATACTATGTGTGTGTGTGTGTATAGTGTATACTATGTGTGTGTGTGTATAGTGTATACTATCTGTGTGTGTATAGTGTATACTATGTGTGTGTGTGTATAGTGTATACTATCTGTGTGTGTATAGTGTATACTATGTGTGTGTGTGTATAGTGTATACTATGTGTGTGTGTGTATAGTGTATACTATATGTGTGTGTGTGTATAGTGTATACTATGTGTGTGTGTGTATAGTGTATACTATGTGTGTGTGTGTATAGTGTATACTATATGTGTGTGTGTATAGTGTATACTATGTGTGTGTGTGTATAGTGTATACTATGTGTGTGTGTGTGTGTATAGTGTATACTATGTGTGTGTGTGTGTATAGTGTATACTATGTGTGTGTGTGTATAGTGTATACTATATGTGTGTGTGTATAGTGTATACTATGTGTGTGTGTGTATAGTGTATACTATGTGTGTGTGTGTGTATAGTGTATACTATGTGTGTGTGTGTATAGTGTATACTATGTGTGTGTGTGTATAGTGTATACTGTGTGTGTGTGTATAGTGTATACTATGTGTGTGTGTGTGTATAGTGTATACTATGTGTGTGTGTGTATAGTGTATACTATGTGTGTGTGTATAGTGTATACTATGTGTGTGTGTGTATAGTGTATACTATGTGTGTGTGTGTATAGTGTATACTATGTGTGTGTGTGTATAGTGTATACTATGTGTGTGTGTGTATAGTGTATACTATGTGTGTGTGTGTATAGTGTATACTATGTGTGTGTGTGTATAGTGTATACTATGTGTGTGTGTGTGTATAGTGTATACTATGTGTGTGTGTGTGTATAGTGTATACTATGTGTGTGTGTGTGTATAGTGTATACTATGTGTGTGTGTGTATAGTGTATACTATGTGTGTGTGTGTATAGTGTATACTATGTGTGTGTGTATAGTGTATACTATGTGTGTGTGTGTGTATAGTGTATACTATATGTGTGTGTGTGTATAGTGTATACTATGTGTGTGTGTGTGTATAGTGTATACTATATGTGTGTGTGTGTGTATAGTGTATACTATGTGTGTGTGTATAGTGTATACTATGTGTGTGTGTGTGTAGTGTATACTATGTTTGTGTGTGTATAGTGTATACTATGTGTGTGTGTGTGTATAGTGTATACTATGTGTGTGTGTGTATAGTGTATACTATGTGTGTGTGTATAGTGTATACTATGTGTGTGTGTGTGTATAGTGTATACTATATGTGTGTGTGTGTATAGTGTATACTATGTGTGTGTGTATAGTGTATACTATGTGTGTGTGTGTGATAGTGTATACTATGTTGTGTGTGTGTATAGTGTATACTATGTGTGTGTGTGTGTATAGTGTATACTATGTGTGTGTGTGTATAGTGTATACTATGTGTGTGTGTGTATAGTGTATACTATGTGTGTGTGTGTGTATAGTGTATACTATGTGTGTGTGTGTATAGTGTATACTATGTGTGTGTGTGTGTATAGTGTATACTATGTGTGTGTGTGTGTATAGTGTATACTATGTGTGTGTGTATAGTGTATACTATGTGTGTGTGTGTGTAGTGTATACTATGTTTGTGTGTGTATAGTGTATACTATGTGTGTGTGTGTATAGTGTATACTATGTGTGTGTGTATAGTGTATACTATGTGTGTGTGTGTATAGTGTATACTATGTGTGTGTGTGTATAGTGTATACTATGTGTGTGTGTGTGTATAGTGTATACTATGTGTGTGTGTGTATAGTGTATACTATGTGTGTGTGTGTGTATAGTGTATACTATGTGTGTATGTGTGTATAGTGTATACTATGTGTGTGTGTGTATAGTGTATACTATGTGTGTGTGTATAGTGTATACTATGTGTGTGTGTGTATAGTGTATACTATGTGTGTGTGTATAGTGTATACTATGTGTGTGTGTGTGTATAGTGTATACTGTGTGTGTGTGTGTATAGTGTATACTATGTGTGTGTGTGTATAGTGTATACTATGTGTGTGTGTGTATAGTGTATACTATGTGTGTGTGTATAGTGTATACTATGTGTGTGTGTGTATAGTGTATACTATGTGTGTGTGTGTATAGTGTATACTATGTGTGTGTGTGTATAGTGTATACTATGTGTGTGTGTGTATAGTGTATACTATGTGTGTGTGTGTATAGTGTATACTATGTGTGTGTGTGTGTATAGTGTATACTATGTGTGTGTGTGTGTATAGTGTATACTATGTGTGTGTGTGTATAGTGTATACTATGTGTGTGTGTGTATAGTGTATACTATGTGTGTGTGTGTATAGTGTATACTATGTGTGTGTGTGTATAGTGTATACTATGTGTGTGTGTGTATAGTGTATACTATGTGTGTGTGTGTATAGTGTATACTATGTGTGTGTGTGTATAGTGTATACTATGTGTGTGTGTGTATAGTGTATACTATGTGTGTGTGTGTATAGTGTATACTATGTGTGTGTGTGTGTATAGTGTATACTATGTGTGTGTGTGTATAGTGTATACTATGTGTGTGTGTGTATAGTGTATACTATGTGTGTGTGTGTATAGTGTATACTATGTGTGTGTGTGTATAGTGTATACTATGTGTGTGTGTGTGTATAGTGTATACTATGTGTGTGTGTGTATAGTGTATACTATGTGTGTGTGTGTATAGTGTATACTGTGTGTGTGTGTATAGTGTATACTATGTGTGTGTGTGTGTATAGTGTATACTATGTGTGTGTGTGTATAGTGTATACTATGTGTGTGTGTGTATAGTGTATACTATGTGTGTGTGTGTATAGTGTATACTATGTGTGTGTGTGTATAGTGTATACTATGTGTGTGTGTGTATAGTGTATACTATGTGTGTGTGTGTATAGTGTATACTATGTGTGTGTGTGTATAGTGTATACTATGTGTGTGTGTGTGTATAGTGTATACTATGTGTGTGTGTGTGTATAGTGTATACTATGTGTGTGTGTATAGTGTATACTATGTGTGTGTGTGTATAGTGTATACTATGTGTGTGTGTGTATAGTGTATACTATATGTGTGTGTGTGTATAGTGTATACTATGTGTGTGTGTGTATAGTGTATACTATGTGTGTGTGTGTATAGTGTATACTATATGTGTGTGTGTATAGTGTATACTATGTGTGTGTGTGTATAGTGTATACTATGTGTGTGTGTGTGTATAGTGTATACTATGTGTGTGTGTGTGTATAGTGTATACTATGTGTGTGTGTGTATAGTGTATACTATATGTGTGTGTGTATAGTGTATACTATGTGTGTGTGTGTATAGTGTATACTATGTGTGTGTGTGTGTATAGTGTATACTATGTGTGTGTGTGTATAGTGTATACTATGTGTGTGTGTGTATAGTGTATACTGTGTGTGTGTGTGTATAGTGTATACTATGTGTGTGTGTGTATAGTGTATACTATGTGTGTGTGTGTATAGTGTATACTGTGTGTGTGTGTATAGTGTATACTATGTGTGTGTGTGTCAGGGTTTCTGTTAGCCGGTTTTTAGCGGGTTAAAAAAAAAAAAAAATCTGCGGATCAAAATGTCCGCTAATAATAATGCTCAAACTGACCTGAGATCAGCTTTACTACTGTGTGTGTGTGTGTGTGTGTGTGTGTGTGTGTGTGTGTGTGTGTGTGTGTGTGTGTGTGTGTGTGTGTGTGTGTGTGTGTGTGTGTGTGTGTGTGTGTGTGTGTGTGTGTGTGTGTGTGTGTGTGTGTGTGTGTGTGTGTGTGTTGCTACAACGGACACAGAGACACTGAGGAACCATCCCTCCATACCCTAAACCCAGGGAGGAGGTCCTCCTGGGTGAATGTGGACTGGAAGGTGTGGATGAGTGTCAGTGTGTCTGAGGACCCTCCTCCATCTGGGGACACTCTGTAGAAGGAGAGAGAGCCAGCAGGTCGGTCCACATACACTCCTACTCTCTTAGAGGGGGGGAGATCTATGACTGTTTCACTACCGTTGTACAGGACAGAGTAACGATCATCAAGACAATAAAGACACCAGGACTTGTTGTTGAATCCAAGCCTGCTGTCATAACCCAGTCCTCTCCTAGTGATTCCTCTGTATGTCACTCCTATATCAACACGTCCTTCCCTCTCCACCTCCCAGTAACAGCGGTCAGTCAGACCCTCTCTACACAACACCTGGGGCCAGGAGTCAAATCTCTCTGGGTGATCAGGATACTCCTCCTCCTCTCCAACCCTCGTCACCTTCCTGTTGTCCTCAGACAGAGAGAGTCCTCTGCGGGCTGTGTTTGGGTCCAGTGTGAGTTCACACGCATCTGATGGAGAACAAGACATGATTAGTCTGCTGAACTGTTGTTGTTGTTCCTAGAAACTGAGCCCAGACTGTAGTTTGTGTTCTCCTGATGTTCTCAGTCCCTCAGCGTCACCACGGCGACGGCGTGGGCTGAAGGAACCGCGTCACACTTCATTGTAGCTAGGATTCTCATTCACGTGAAGCCTTGTTTTCAAACCTATTGAGTCCTGGTCTCATCTCTAGACCATTTAAACAACTGAACCAAAAGGACAGGCGGAGGCGGAGTCAACAGAAGCCCTGCCCTGATGGAGTTCAGCTCCGCCCACCGTTTAGCTCACCAGTTAACATGGAGGGGAAGAGGAGGGGCTTACCACATGGGCTCTGGGTGAGGATCAATATATTAGTAGAATCAGGAGGATTCTCTCCTATGGCTAACGCAACTATAACAATAGTAGTAATATTAATATAAACATTAATATTCATATTAATAATAATAATATTAATATTAATATTATAAATAAATAAATACAATTTTAACATTTATATTAATAATATTAATAACTAATCCTAATTAATTATTAATAAGTATTGTATATATAATAATAATATGAATAATTATTGTACATATAATACTCATAATAATAATAATATTATTATAATTATTAATAATAATACTAATAGTTTAATTAATAATTAAAAAATAAAAATATTCATAATTATAATACATTATAGT
This sequence comes from Muraenolepis orangiensis, assembly GCA_027704905.1. Classification (NCBI taxonomy): domain Eukaryota; kingdom Metazoa; phylum Chordata; class Actinopteri; order Gadiformes; family Muraenolepididae; genus Muraenolepis; species Muraenolepis orangiensis. Next base: position 6,438 of record JANIIK010001373.1, on the reverse strand, counting down.
AATCATTATTCAAAACATTATTCACACTAATAAATAAGTGTTATTATTCTTCAATGGTCCTTATTTAAACATAAGGATGATGATAATCCTAAGAATAACAGTAGTTGTTATAATATAATATTAAATACACACACTAATATTAAAGGGAAAGCTGCTCCGTTTGGGTCTCTAAACGTGTTGGTCAGCATTTCTGATGTTTTGGACTGAAATGTAGAAAGTTATCAAACGGGGACATGTTGTCTACTTCCAGATCAACCAGTTTTCACACAGTGGTTTTCTATTGGCTCCGCCCCCTGGCTCCAGTGAGGGGGGGTTGGACAGCGTTTGGCCACGCCCCTTAAACCTGCTCCTTTGGAACCCAAACTGTACATTTTTTATAAAACCTTTACGACTCTTTGGAAACTGGTAGGCAGACGGTCTGCTAAAACGGTTGTTTACTTACCCTTTAATAATGTGAGGATTGTTATGGTCTAATAATAATAACAACACTACTAATAATCAATAATAATTCATTAATAAATAACCATGTATCAGTAATAATACCTGTTGTATTTTATAAAAGGAGGATTCATTGTGATGGTTAACAATATTAATGATGAATGAATATTAATGATTTATCTTATCAATATTACTATTATAAAGATACATCATGTATCTAATCAATATTAATATTGATAAGATACATCATGTATCTAATGAATATTAATATTGATAAGATCCATCCTGTTCATTCCCAGCAGGACGTCACCTCCTGCTGTGTGGATGGACCTTCCATCTAAAGAGTGAGTGTGTGTTGTGATGACTCAAACTAAACAGACACTCACACTTCTTTAGAGCTGGTTTCAGCCTCCATCCTCCACCGTGCTCCACCCTGGGGGGAACAAAGAGAGAGCAGTTGAAACATTCACACTCATGATCTGCTGGATCATCACTTTGTACACAACATGAGTTACAGCCGCCTTGGTAAACCACTTCATCTAGCGGCTGGTTGAATCCTTGTAGGAGACACGGTCCCTGAGAGGTGAGCTGTCCTCTCCGTACCTGAGAGTGTCCAGTCTCCAGCGTGGATCCTCCAGTCCAGCAGAGAGCAGCGTAACTCCTGAGTCTCCTGGGTGATTGTAGCTCAGGTCCAGCTCTCTCAGACGGGAAGGGTTGGAGCTCAGAGCTGAGGCCAGAGAAGCACAGCCTTCCTGTGAGACCATACAGGCAGACAACCTGCACACACACACACACACACACACACACACACACACACACACACACCAGAATGAGTTATTCTAATGAATATCCTTTATTTAGATGTGTGAATTGTTACTTTTATGGCTGTAAACCAGTAGAATGTCTTCTGATATCAAACCCTGGGCTGTAAGTGTTTGCTCATTGAGTCCAACTGACCTGAGAGTCTCCAGTGTACAGTGTGGACTCCCCAGTCCAGCAGAGAGCAGCTTCACTCCTGAATCCTGCAGGTCGTTGCTACTCAGGTCCAGCTCTCTCAGACTGGAGGAGTTGGAGCTGAGAACTGAGGCCAGAGCTTCACAGCATCTCTCTGACAGATGACAGCCATTCAGCCTTCACACAACATCAACAGGAACATGTTAGGAACTGGGTTGAAAGGGCTCATTAGAATTAAAACCACTTAAAACCACCATTAAAACACAGTCTTTACTAGCATTATGAGTAATAAATATAGGTTTAACAAATTATAACAGCGCTGTAGGTAAGATTTAACAGCCAATATTGGAGTGTAATTTGTAGCCTGGTCCAGTATTGTCCAGTATTCATTCAAATTGAAGAACAAGTATTCACAAATATGAATAGGCTAGGGAAAAACCCAGTTGTGGTGTTTCCTGGTATAATACCCAGTTGTTACTGGACTTCCTACTGAAGTGGTGCTGTTACTAATGGTTCACAATCCAAATGTAGTTTAGAAAATAAAATATTAAAATATGCTCCCTCCTATAGCCTGCTCCCAGCTCATATGTTTTGAATATTGTTATGACTTTATTGACTTTTGGGCGGCAGTCTAGCTCAGGAGGTAGAGCGGTCGCCTCAGAACCGGAAGGTTGCTGGTTCGATCCCCGGCTCCTCCTAGCAAAAACTGTGGAGGTGTCCTTGAGGAAGACCCCCTAACCCTAACTGCTCCCTGGACGCTGTATGAATAGCTGCCCACTGCTCCTAATACTAGGATGGGTTAAATGCAGAGAACACGTTTCACTGTATGTCTTCATGTATGTGACCAATAAAGAGGATTCAATCCTCACCAGTTGTTGTTGTAATATTCTCGTATGATGTATATTGTATCATAGTACATGTTATTATTGAACCTACAGGGATGTATTGTATATTAAGAATGTAACATACACCTTATACAATGATGGCAACAACATCTTAAATAAGTTACGTTATTCCTCTGAAATTAATAATTTAGGGGTCTTAACTTGTACTTTTATGGATATAAATCAAGATTCAAGAGATTGATTTGTCATTTGCAACAAGTACAATATAATGCTTACTCCCCATTCCCTCCTGCAGTATGAATTTATAAAACACAATACTATAAAAATACTATACTAAATAAAAATGACAATAAAAATAACAATAAAGTGACTAATGGATGATATGTAGATGTGTTGAATTCTACATAAAGCATATTAAAGCATTTTAAAGTGCCAGTAGTGCAGCAGCATCATGAATACAGTGCAGTACAGTAACTGTAATGAGTCCAGAAAGTCCAGTAAAATATGACAGAGTAATGTTAATGACATGTTATGATAGTGTAATGTTAATGACATGTTATGATAGTGTAATGTTAATGACAATGTTATGATAGTGTAATGTTAATGATATGTTATGATAGAGTAATGTTAATGACAATGTTATGATAGTGTAATGTTAATGATATGTTATGATAGAGTAATGTTAATGACAATGTTATGATAGTGTAATGTTAATGACAATGTTATGATAGTGTAATGTTAATGACAATGTTATGATAGTGTAATGTTAATGATATGTTATGATAGAGTAATGTTAATGACAATGTTATGATAGTGTAATGTTAATGATATGTTATGATAGAGTAATGTTAATGACAATGTTATGATAGTGTAATGTTAATGACATGTTATGATAGAGTAATGTTAATGACATGTTATGATAGTGTAATGTTAATGACAATGTTATGATAGTGTAATGTTAATGACATGTTATGATAGAGTAATGTTAATGACAATGTTATGATAGTGTAATGTTAATGACAATGTTATGATAGTGTAATGTTAATGACAATGCTATGATAGTGTAATGTTAATGACATGTTATGATAGTATAATGTTAATGACATGTTGTGATAGTGTAATGTTAATGACAATGTTATGATAGTGTAATGTTAATGACATGGTATGACAGTGTAATGTTAATGACAATGTTATGATAGTGTAATGTTAATGACATGTTATGATAGTGTAATGTTAATGACAATGTTATTATAGTGGCAGCACTTCTAGCAGTTCAGTAGGCCACTGTCTGTGGATAAAAACTGTCCTTAAACCTGCTAGTCCTTATACAAATGCTGTAGAACCAGCGACCGGACAGTAGGGGGGAGAAGAGATGGTTTCCAGGGTGGTTGCGGTCCTTAGTGATGGAGATGGTCACCTGGTTCTAAAGATCTCCTCAATTTATGGAATCAGTTGAATGTCTTCTGATATCAAAGCCTGAGCTGTAAGTGTTTGCTCATTGAGTCCAACTGACCTGAGAGTCTCCAGTGTACAGTGTGGACTCCCCAGTCCAGCAGAGAGCAGCTTCACTCCTGAATCCTGCAGGTCGTTGGTACTCAGGTCCAGCTCTCTCAGACTGGAGGAGTTGGAGCTGAGAACTGAGGCCAGAGCTTCACAGCATCTCTCTGACAGATCACAGCCATTCAGCCTTCACACAACATCAACAGGAACATGTTAGGAACTGGGTTGAAAGGGCTTATTAGAATTAAAACCACTTAAAACCACCAATAAAACACAGTCTTTACTAGCATTAACAAATATAAGTTTAACAAATGATAACAGCATTGTAGGTAAGATTTAACAGCCAATATTGTAGTGTAATTTGTAGCCTGGTCCAGTAAACATTCTTATTGAAAAACAAGTATTCACAAATATGAATAGACTAGGGAAAACCCCAGTTGTGGTGTTTCCTGGTATAATACCCAGTTGTTACTGGACTTCCTACTGAAGTGGTGCTGTTACTAATGGTTCACAATCCAAATGTAGTTTAGAAAATAAAATATTAAAATAGGCTCCCTCCTATAGCCTGCTCCCAGCTCATATGTTTTGAATATTGTTATGACTTTATTGACTTTTGGGCGGCAGTCTAGCTCAGGAGGTAGAGCGGTCGCCTCAGAACCAGAAGGTTGCTGGTTCGATCCCCGGCTCCTCCTAGCAAAAACTGTGGAGGTGTCCTTGAGGAAGACCCTAACCCTAACTGCTCCCTTGACGCTGTATGAATAGCTGCCCACTGCTCCTAATACTAGGATGGGTTAAATGCAGAGAACACGTTTCACTGTATGTCTTCATGTATGTGACCAATAAAGAGGATTCAATCCTCACCATTTGTTGTTGTTGTTGTAATATTCTCGTATGATGTATATTGTATGTTATTACTGAACCTACAGGGATGTATTGTATATTAAGAATGTAACATACACCTTATACAATGATGGCAACAACATCTTAAATAAGTTACGTTATTCCTCTGAAATTAATAATTTAGGGGTCTTAACTTGTACTTTTATGGATATAAATCAAGATTCAAGAGATTGATTTGTCATTTGCAACAAGTACAATATAATGCTTACTCCCCATTCCCTCCTGCAGTATGCATTTATAAAACACAATACTATAAAAATACTATACTAAATAAAAATGACAATAAAAATAACAATAAAGTGACTAATGGATGATATGTAGATGTGTTGAATTCTACATAAAGCATATTAAAGCATTTTAAAGTGCCAGTAGTGCAGCAGCATCATGAATACAGTGCAGTACAGTAACTGTAATGAGTCCAGAAAGTCCAGTAAAGTATGACAGAGTAATGTTAATGACATGTTATGATAATGTAATGTTAATGACATGTTATGATAGTGTAATGTTAATGACAATGTTATGATAGTGTAATGTTAATGATATGTTATGATAGAGTAATGTTAATGACAATGTTATGATAGTGTAATGTTAATGATAAGTTATGATAGAGTAATGTTAATGACAATGTTATGATAGTGTAATGTTAATGACAATGTTATGATAGTGTAATGTTAATGACAATGTTATGATAGTGTAATGTTAATGATATGTTATGATAGAGTAATGTTAATGACAATGTTATGATAGTGTAATGTTAATGATATGTTATGATAGAGTAATGTTAATGACAATGTTATGATAGTGTAATGTTAATGACATGTTATGATAGAGTAATGTTAATGACATGTTATGATAGTGTAATGTTAATGACAATGTTATGATAGTGTAATGTTAATGACATGTTATGATAGAGTAATGTTAATGACAATGTTATGATAGTGTAATGTTAATGACAATGTTATGATAGTGTAATGTTAATGACAATGCTATGATAGTGTAATGTTAATGACATGTTATGATAGTATAATGTTAATGACATGTTGTGATAGTGTAATGTTAATGACAATGTTATGATAGTGTAATGTTAATGACATGGTATGACAGTGTAATGTTAATGACAATGTTATGATAGTGTAATGTTAATGACATGTTATGATAGTGTAATGTTAATGACAATGTTATTATAGTGGCAGCACTTCTAGCAGTTCAGTAGGCCACTGTCTGTGGATAAAAACTGTCCTTAAACCTGCTAGTCCTTATACAAATGCTGTAGAACCAGCGACCGGACAGTAGGGGGGAGAAGAGATGGTTTCCAGGGTGGTTGCGGTCCATAGTGATGGAGATGGTCACCTGGTTCTAAAGATCTCCTCAATTTATGGAATCAGTTGAATGTCTTCTGATATCAAAGCCTGAGCTGTAAGTGTTTGCTCATTGAGTCCAACTGACCTGAGAGTCTCCAGTGTACAGTGTGGACTCCCCAGTCCAGCAGAGAGCAGCTTCACTCCTGAATCCTGCAGGTCGTTGGTACTCAGGTCCAGCTCTCTCAGACTGGAGGAGTTGGAGCTGAGAACTGAGGCCAGAGCTTCACAGCATCTCTCTGACAGATCACAGCCATTCAGCCTTCACACAACATCAACAGGAACATGTTAGGAACTGGGTTGAAAGGGCTTATTAGAATTAAAACCACTTAAAACCACCAATAAAACACAGTCTTTACTAGCATTAACAAATATAAGTTTAACAAATGATAACAGCGTTGTAGGTAAGATTTAACAGCCAATATTGTAGTGTAATTTGTAGC
>JANIIK010001372.1:67500-71006 GCA_027704905.1 Muraenolepis orangiensis | reverse complement strand
TTGCAAAAACACTTTATTTACACTAGATCAATTGTGATCAAATAAAGTGCTTCATTGTGCAAAAACACAAAACAAAAATAAAAAAACAAAAAAACAACAGAACAAAGAAAAAAACCAAATCACTCAAAATAGTACATTAAAAACTAGGTTTTAAAAACTTGTGCAAAGTGCAAATCCTCATCCACAACAGAACACACAATGTCTCCGTGACACCATCGCTGTTTAAAAGCATCCAGATCCCCAACGTGTTTATAAAAACGATGCTCCAACCAGAGTCTGGCTCTGATGTTGCACAGCCAGATCGCTTTTGCCTCTTCCCCTTTCCTATTTTCTACTCTGTTTTTCCTACTTAAATAAATGGCCATTTTTGCTTCACCAGAGAGGTAGTTCAGGAGCTGCCACTTTTCTTTATTTGTTTTTTTACATGGAGCTCCCATGATAAAAACACTCTCGGTAAAAACTATACCAAAAAGACTAAAGACCCATGTTAAAAGAGAGAAGAAACCCGTGAGTCTCTTGCACTCTGTAAAGACATGGAACACAGTCTCTCTAAAACCACAAAATGGACACTTGTTAAAAACAGCAGGATTAATATTGGAGATAAAGGAATTGCAGGCAATGGCACCGTGCAAAATTCTCCACTGAAGGTCGGCAGTACGTTTTTTTATGGGAGGTTTGTATAAAATCCTCCACTGTGGGCCTGGTCCACTTCCTGCGCCCAGTCTAGTGCGCCACACAGTGGAGGCCCTGTCCTTCAGCACATTCTTATTGGTCGTCTTTACAATGTTCATGTAGAGTGTTCTCTTGTCAGCTCTGTGTATTGTCATCTTTACAGAGTTTGCGACCTGGAGCAGGGGGCCGGTCAGTTCTCCGAGCCCTGGGCTCAGGTAGATCTCCGGGAAAGGGTCTGCTGGGTCCGGCCTGGCTCTTCCCTGTCCGTAGCTCCTTAGCAGTCTTTTTTCCTCAGGGCAGAGGATCTGGCTCCAGAGCTGAAGAATCCTCTGGGCCACCCGGACCGAGTGCAGACCCAGCAGAGAGCCCAGGGCCTGGGCATCGCTCAGCTCCGGCCCCACTGCATCCACCAGCTGCTGAAGGCACAGGGTTTTGGATCGGCACAGCGCCACCGTCAGGCCGGGCGTTTCGCTGCTGCTGACGTCCAACCTGGCTTTGTGGATCAGAGGCTCTCTCAACAACCAGTACAGAGAGTCAGTCTTTGGACACCTTTTATGGTTAAAAAGGGCCCAAGACTTAAAAACGCCCTGATAAAAAGGAGGTAGCCCACTTAACTTTAAGATGTTTAAATCTGTTAAAAACAGAGCAGCATCCAGCCCCAGGTTACTCACGCGTCTGAGAATGCAGCTGCTCACCTCTCTCCACACCAAATCAGCCGGGCCGGTCAGATATCTCTGTAAAAATTGCATCCTAAAAGTGGCCATTCGGCTGGCCAGGTGGATAAGGCCCTGTCCCCCCTCCTCTCTAGATAAAAACAGCACCCCCTGTGGCACCCAGTGTAGACCCTCCCAAAAAAAATCCACCAATTTTTTTTGTATTTGGGCTAGTAACCCTGAGGGGGGGTCCACACAGGTAAGACGGTGCCACAGTTGGGATGCCACAAGGTTATTTAAAACCAACACTCTACCTTTAAAAGACATCTGAGGGAGCAGCCATTTCCACTTGGAAAGCTTTCCCTCTATCTTTTCTATGACGTCCTCCCAGTTCTTCAGGACTACAATTTCCTTCCCCAAGAACACACCCAGGTACTTAAAACCATCTTTTTTCCAGACCATGTTCTGGGGAAGAACTGGGAGACCGCCACTCCACTCACCGACAGCGAGGGCCTCACTTTTCTTCCAATTCACCCTCGCTGCCGATGCTGAACTAAAATCCCTCACGATGTCAACTAAAATGTCTGTATCCTTCTGGTCCCTAACGAAAACAACGACATCATCTGCATACACTGATAAAACCATGTTTCCATTAAGACCAGGTAAAAACAGCCCTTGCAGTTTCGAGCGTATTTTGCTGAGGAGGGGTTCTAGGGAGAGTGCATAGAGCATGCCAGACAGAGCACACCCCTGCCGGACCCCTCTACACACTCTAAAAGGAGCACACAACCCACCGTTGAACTTCAGCACACTCTCAATCTTATTGTACAACACCTTGATCTTGGCTATGAAACCAGCGCTGAACCCAAACTTCTCCATTACTTTCCAGAGGAAGCTGTGCTCAACGCGGTCAAAAGCCTTTTCCTGATCTAGAGAAATCAGACCAGTATTAATGTCCAATGAGCTGGAGACCTCCAAAACATCTCGAATTAGGTGGACATTGTCCACCATGGACCTGCCGGGCACACAGTAGGTCTGGTCCCGGTGGATGACCTGCTCCACAGCCTTCCCCAGCCTGGTGGCCAAAGCCTTGGACAGAATTTTGTAATCCACACACAGCAGAGACACAGGACGCCAGTTCTTGATGTCCTGCAGGTTTCCTTTTTTTGGGAGCAGTGTGATCACCGCTCTCCTGCAGGACACTGGCATAGAGCCAGAGGCCAGACTCTCATTAAAAACGTCTAAAAGATCATGTGACAAGACGTCCCAGTAGGCTTTGTAAAACTCCACGGAGAGGCCATCGATACCAGGAGCCCGCCGTCCCTGCATGCCTTGCAGGGCAGTCTGTAACTCCTGGATCGTTAACGGCCCCTCGAGCTGTGAGTTGGCCTCCTCGGAGACCTGAGGTAGCCCATTGCAGAACCCCTCGGACAGAGTTTCCCCCTCCTCATACTCACTTGTATAGAGGGTGGAATAAAAACTCACAGCTCGCCTCCGGATCTGGCTTGGCTCTGTTATTTCCTGCCCCGTGCCTGACAGCAGCGAGTGGATCACTCGCCTCTGCCCATTCTTTTTTTCCAGGCCGAAGAAGAAGCTAGTGGGAGCATCCATCTCATTTGTGTTTAAAAACCGGGACCTCACTAGTGCACCCTGAACTTTTACATCCAGCAGGTTGGCTAAAGCCATCTTTTTCTCTTTGAGGATTTCAATATATCCTCGATCTCCTGTGGTCTCACTTATTGTTTCAAGTTCCACTATATCACTCTCCAGGTCTTTCATAGATCTAATGATGTCTTGTGTGACATTGAGGGTGTGCTGTTGGCAGAGTAATCTTATCTCGGTCTTACCGTGGTCCCACCACTGCCTAAGACTGCTAAACTCTCCCTTCCTCTGCCTAAAAACACTCCAGAAATAAAATAGGGCCTCTTTAAAATGTTTATCAAATGTTAAAACCGAGTTAAAATGCCAATATGCACTTCTGGGTAAAACATTTCTAATAAAAACATCACATAAAAGCAAAGAATGATCCGTAAAACCAGCAGGTGATATACTGCACAATTTAAAAGTGTTAAAATGATGCTTAAAACAATAAAAACGATCCAACCTAGCTGATGATATTCTATTCTCCCTGATGTGGGACCAGGTGTACTGCCTGTTGTCTGCGTGCATCCTTCTCCATAC
>JANIIK010001372.1:50000-62500 GCA_027704905.1 Muraenolepis orangiensis | reverse complement strand
AAGGTGCAACAGTTGACACAGGGGGAATAAATGCACACACAAAAATACTAATACCGAAGCTAAAAAACAAAACAACTAACTAAATACAACTATTTTAAACAAAAATAGTTAAAATAATTCTAAATGAAGTCTAAATGTATGGCCTCAGGTCACTGAGGTCAAACGTCAGGTCAAACGTTGGCCTCAGGTCACTGAGTCCCCACTGTCCCTCTCACGACCCGAGGTAGAGGAATTAAAGAGTCTAATGGCCACAGGAAGAAAGGACTTCCTATGGCGTTCTGTGGTGCACCTGGGTGGAATGAGTCTGTTGCTAAAGGTGCTTCTATATGAGGTCAGCACCTGATGGAGAGGATGAGAGTTGTTGTCAAGGATACTACGCAGCTTGCGCAGCATCCTTCTTTCAGACACCACCAACAAGGAGTCCAGCTGGACCCCCAGGACAGCGCCAGCCTTCCTGACAATCCTGCTGATCTTGTTGGCGTCTGCTGATCTCAACCTGCTTCCCCAGCACACGACTCCGGAGAAGATGGCACTGGCTACCACCGACTGGTAGAACACATTCAGCATCTTGTTGCAAACGTTGAAGGACCGGAGCCTCCGCAGGAAGTAAAGACGGCTCTGGCCCTTCTTGTAAACAGCCTCAGAGTTCTTGGCCCAGACCAGTTTGTTGTCCAGATGAACTCCCAGGTATTTATATTCCTGGACAGCTTCAGCGGACACACCCTTGATGGAAATGGGTGTGGGTGTGGATTTCCTCCTGCGGAAGTCCACCACCATCTCCTTCGTCTTGTCAGTGTTGAGCTGCATATGGTTCAGCTCACACCACTCAACGAAGGAGTCCACGACGCCCCTGTACTCCTCATCGTTTCCCTCGCTGACACAACCAACAACTGCAGAGTCGTCCGAGAACTTCTGCAGATGGCAGGACACAGAGTTGTACTGGAAGTCTGAGGTGTACAGGGTGAACAGGAATGGGGAAAGAACAGTTCCCTGTGGAGCACCAGTGCTGCTGACCACAGTGTCAGACACACAGTCCTGCAGTCTGACAAACTGTGGACGACCCGTCAAATAGTCAGTAATCCAGGACACCAGGGAAGAGTCCACCTTCATCGCCGTCAGCTTACTTCCCAGCAGGGCAGGCCGGATGGTGTTGAACGCACTGGAGAAGTCGAAAAACATGATTCTCACAGTGCTCCCGGGTCTGTCCAAGTGGGCGTAGGCACGATGGAGCAGGAAGATGATGGCGTCCTCCACTCCCAGTTTCGGCTGGTAGGCAAACTGAAGAGGGTCCAGCGATGATCTGACCAGGGGCCGAAGAAGCGTCAGGACCAGCCTCTCAAAGGATTTCGCCACGTGGGACGTCAGCGCCACCGGTCTGTAGTCGTTTGAGGTGCTGGGACGTGCCTTCTTCGGAACCGGCACCAGGCAGGATGTCTTCCACAGCACAGGGACCCTCTCCAGTCTCATGCTCAGGTTGAAGATGTACTGCAGGACTCCACTCAGCTGGGCAGCACATGTTTTGAGGACCCTAGGGCTGACGCCGTCAGGACCTGCAGCCTTGTCTGGATGGAGCCTGCACAGCACTTTCCTCACCTGCTCAGCTGTGAAGGTATGTGTGCCGTGTGTGGGGGCTGGAAGAGTCACTGTTGTGTTGATGGGGGAGGGGTGAGGTAGTGGTGGTGGGGGAGAGAGAACAGGTATGTTGATGCTGGAGAGGGACGGTGGGGGAGGGGGGACAGCAGGGCTGGGGAGGGGACAGCAGGGCTGGGGGCTGGATGGGAATGGTTGTAGAGGGGCTGGGGGAGGGGGTGTAGACCGGAGCCCACTCATTGAATCTATTGAAAAACAAATTCAACTCGTTGGCCCGATCAGGACCCCCCCTATTGTCTGGCTACCAGGTTGTTTGTAGCCAGTGATGCTCCTCATGCCACTCCACACATCCTTCAGGTTGTTCTGCTGAAGTTTGTGCTCCAGCTTCCTCCTGTAGTTGTCTTTGCCCTGCTGGATCCTCTCCTTCAGCTCCCTCTGAACCCGCCTCATCTGCTCCCTATCCCCATCTCTGAAGGCCCTCTTCTTCTCATTGAGCAGGACCTTGATGTCTCGGGTGACCCATGGCTTGTTGTTGGGGAAACAGCGTACAGTCTCTATGGGAACAACACTGTCCACACAGAAGTTGATGTACCCTGTTATACATTCCGTGAGATCATCAAGGTCCTCTCCATGCAAATCACAGAGGAAATCCCAGTCTGTTGACTCAAAGCAGCCCCGCAAGTCCTCATCGGCCTCCTGTGACCATCTCCTCACAGTCCTTGTGGTCACAGGCAGCCGCTGTACTAGAGGCCTATACAGGGGCTGCAGGTGGATGAGGTTGTGGTCTGACCTTCCAAGAGGAGGAAGGGCAGTGGCGCTGTATGCCTCCTTAACATTGGCATACAGCAGGTCCAGTGTCTTATTTTCCCTGGTGGGACAGTCCACAAACTGCTTGAAGGTGGGCAGTGTTGCAGCCAGAGTCACGTGGTTGAAGTCCCCAGATATCGCGATGAATGCTTCAGGGTGCTGTGTCTGAAGTCTCGCGACGACGGAATGGGTGACGTCACACGCGAGCGCCGCGTTTGCCGACGGTGGAATGTAAACAATAACAAGAAGCACATGGGAGAACTCACGCGGCAGATAGTATGGCCGCAGACTCACGGCCAGCAGTTCAATGTCCGGGCTACACACACGTTCCTTCACAGTAACATGTCCAGGGTTACACCACTTGTTGTTAACGAGAATAGCAAGTCCCCCACCTTTCCTCTTGCCACTCTCACGGTGCGTCCTGTCCGCCCGGACGGTTAGAAAGCCGTCCACGGTAACATGAGAGTCCGGGGTGTCCTCGTTGAGCCACGTCTCCGTGAAACAAAGCACGCTGCTCTCCCGGTACACCCGCTGGGTCATCACCAGGCCCGCTAGCTCGTCCATCTTATTCGCTAGCGACCTCACGTTCCCCATGGTGATGGAAGGGAGATATGGTTTATATCTCCGCTTCCTCTCCCGCTGTCTCTCCTGCTGTTTACGTCCAGCCTTGCATCCCCTGTACGTCCTCCTCAGCTCCCCGGGGAGGTCGGGGATGTCGGGCCTCTCCCGGAGCAGCGAGGTCTGTTGTAGCGACAACAGCTGACTCCGCGCGTAGACAATGGCTCCGCCGTAATGTTGAGCCACGACGGAGACGCGGTTCAGTAACAGTGTCCCCAGAATGAGAAACACGGCAAAAACTTCCCTAAACATAGCTGGCTGAGGGTTGCACAGCTACTTAACAAAAAACTATACTAAAAACAACAATAATATAAGAATAAATAACTAAAAAGTAAGAGGGGAGGGGGAGCAACTGTTGCTGGCTGCCGCTCGTAGCAGCGCCGGAAGTAGGAACTTATAGGTCTTTAGGGTTAAAGTTAAACATCTACACCTATAGGTTACTTATAGGTCTTTAGGGGTAAAGTTAAACATCTATACCTATAGGTTACTTATAGGTCTTTAGGGTTAAAGTTAAACATCTATACCTATAGGTTACTTATAGGTCTTTAGGGTTAAAGTTAAACATCTATACCTATAGGTTACTTATAGGTCTTTTGGGTTAAAGTTAAACATCTACACCTATAGGTTACTTATAGGTCTTTAGGGGTAAAGTTAAACATCTATACCTATAGGTTACTTATAGGTCTTTAGGGGTAAAGTTAAACATCTGTACCTATAGGTTACTTATAGGTCTTTAGGGTTAAAGTTAAACATATATACCTATAGGTTACTTATAGGTCTTTAGGGGTAAAGTTAAACATCTATACCTATAGGTTACTTATAGGTCTTTAGGGTTAAAGTTAAACATCTATACCTATAGGTTACTTATAGGTCTTTAGGGGTAAAGTTAAACATCTATACCTATAGGTTACTTATAGGTCTTTAGGGTTAAAGTTAAACATCTATACCTATAGGTTACTTATAGGTCTTTAGGGTTAAAGTTCCTCCTCATCCTCCTGGATCTAACTGCAGCGTTCGACACCGTCGACCATAACATTCTACTCCATCGTCTTCGCTCGACAATTGGACTCTCTGACTCTGCCCTAAACTGGTTCACCTCATATCTCACCGGGAGGACTGAGCACGTCACCTTGGGAGTGGCAAAATCACAAACACACTTTGTGAACTGTGGTGTCCCTCAAGGATCAGTCCTCGGCCCCACCCTTTTCACCATATACATGTCCCCCCTTGGTCGTGTCATCAGCCGGCATGGAATATCTTTCCATTGCTATGCTGATGACACGCAGCTCTACATCAGAACTAACCCAACCCCTTCCGCACCTCTGCCATCATCCAACATAACCACATGCCTGGAGGAGATAAAGGTGTGGATGAAGCAAAACTTCCTTCAATTAAACAGCTCCAAGACTGAAGCCATTCTAGTTGGCACTCCACATCAGGTCCTTTCATCCTCCATCACCAGCATCACCTTCTCCGGTCAGAACATTTCACTCTCATCAACTGTCACCAATCTGGGTGTTAAAATGGATCCTCACCTGACCTTTGAGGCCCACATCAAACAAACATGCAAGACCTCCTTCTACCACCTCAGAAATATTGCTAAACTCCGTCCCACACTCAGTCTATCAGATGCTGAAAAGCTTGTCCATGCCTTTGTCTCCTCCAGGCTAGATTACTGTAACGCACTTCTCATTGGGATTTCTGCCAAGAACATCCAGAAGCTGCAGTACATCCAGAACAGTGCTGCTAGGATCCTGATGAGAGTGCGGAAGTATGAGCACATCACGCCCATACTCAAATTATTGCACTGGCTCCCGGTCTCACTCAGGATTGACTACAAAATCACCCTCTTCACCTATCAGTGCATTCATGGAAATGCGCCCTCATATATCAAAGAACTTCTCACCCCACAAAATTCCACGAGGAGCCTACGCTCTGAAAAGGCAAACCTCCTCCTTCCCCCCAGGACCAAACTGAAAACCATGGGAGACCGAGCCTTCTGCTCCGCTGCTCCGAGACTGTGGAATGCCCTCCCAAACCAGCTGAGGACACCACAGACTGTGGATGTTTTTAAAAAAGGCCTAAAAACACACCTTTTTAGAATAGCTTTTCACTAGATTTGAAACTAGACGTCGCTGCTTTTATTCTGTTTTATTTAAACCATTTTTACTCTGTAGCACTTTGAGTTTTGCCCATGCAAATTAAAAGTGCATTATAAATATAATTAATTATTATTATTATTAAGTTAAACATCTATACTATAGGTTACTTATAGGTCTTTAGGGGTAAAGTTAAACATCTATACCTATAGGTTACTTATAGGTCTTTAGGGTTAAAGTTAAACATCTATACCTATAGGTTACTTATAGGTCTTTAGGGTTAAAGTTAAACATCTATACCTATAGGTTACTTATAGGTATTTAGGGTTAAAGCTAAACATCTATACCTATAGGTTACTTATAGGTCTTTAGGGTTAAAGTTAAACATCTATACCTATAGGTTACTTATAGGTCTTTAGGGTGGGGTAAAGTTAAACATCTATACCTATAGGTTACTTATAGGTCTTTAGGGGTAAAGTTAAACATCTATACCTATAGGTTACTTATAGGTCTTTAGGGGTAAAGTTAAACATATGTACCTATAGGTTACTTATAGGTCTTTAGGGTTAAAGTTAAACATCTATACCTATAGGTTACTTATAGGTCTTTAGGGTTAAAGTTAAACATCTATACCTATAGGTTACTTATAGGTCTTTAGGGGTAAAGTTAAACATCTATACCTATAGGTTACTTATAGGTCTTTAGGGTTAAAGTTAAACATCTATACCTATAGGTTACTTATAGGTCTTTAGGGTTAAAGTTAAACATCTATACCTATAGGTTACTTATAGGTCTTTAGGGTTAAAGTTAAACATATATACCTATAGGTTACTTATAGGTCTTTAGGGTTAAAGTTAAACATCTATACCTATAGGTTACTTATAGGTCTTTAGGGTTAAAGTTAAACATCTATACCTATAGGTTACTTATAGGTCTTTAGGGTTAAAGTTAAACATCTATACCTATAGGTTACTTATAGGTCTTTAGGGTTAAAGTTAAACATCTATACCTATAGGTTACTTATAGGTCTTTAGGGTTAAACTTAAACATCTATACCTATAGGTTACTTATAGGTCTTTAGGGTTAAAGTTAAACATCTATACCTATAGGTTACTTATAGGTCTTTAGGGTTAAAGTTAAACATCTATACCTATAGGTTACTTATAGGTCTTTAGGGTTAAAGTTAAACATCTATACCTATAGGTTACTTATAGGTCTTTAGGGTTAAAGTTAAACATCTATACCTATAGGTTACTTATAGGTCTTTAGGGTTAAAGTTAAACATCTATACCTATAGGTTACTTATAGGTCTTTAGGGTTAAACTTAAACATCTATACCTATAGGTTACTTATAGGTCTTTAGGGTTAAAGTTAAACATCTATACCTATAGGTTACTTATAGGTCTTTAGGGGTAAAGTTAAACATCTATATCTATAGGTTACTTATAGGTATTTAGGGTTAAAGTTAAACATCTATACCTATAGGTTACTTATAGGTCTTTAGGGTTAAAGTTAAACATCTATACCTATAGGTTACTTATAGGTCTTTAGGGTTAAAGTTAAACATCTATACCTATAGGTTACTTATAGGTCTTTAGGGTTAAAGTTAAACATCTATATCTATAGGTTACTTATAGGTCTTTAGGGTTAAAGTTAAACATCTATACCTATAGGTTACTTATAGGTCTTTAGGGGTAAAGTTAAACATCTATACCTATAGGTTACTTATAGGTCTTTAGGGTTAAAGTTAAACATCTATATGAATTGTCAGGTTGGATCATGAAATTGATTTAAAGTTTTGTTTCTGTTATTATGAAACATAAAAAGTGTTGATTTGACTCAGGATAAAGCCAACAACTCCAAAGGTCAATGAAATAAGCACTATAACATTAGAGGTCATTTGGATACCTTGGGCCTGGAGAGAGACTCATGTCATGCTAAGCCTCTCTTAATGCTCTAGACATGTTCAAAGTGTCCTGTGCTTGACCTCTAGCGTAACACATGCCATGGGCTCCAGTCCAGGGCAGCCGACCAATGACAGCAGAGGACTGATATGAAGCAGCCTCCACTGGCAGGGATGTTGTCCGTTGTCATGACGACTTCTCTACAACTGTCCTGGTAATAATCTGTCCTGTAATATTATCCATATTAACCTAATATCAATAATATATTCATATATAATATCAATGTGTATAATGTTAATATCTATAATATTCATAATAATATCAATGTGTATAATGTTAATATCTATAATATTCATAATAATATCAATGTGTATAATGTTAATATCTATAATATTCATAATAATATCAATGTGTATGATGTTAATATCTATAATATTCATAATAATATCAATGTGAAAAACCCACAGGAAGTGTGTGTGTGACAGAGAGAGAGGGAGTGCTCTAGTGAGAGACACTGGTACTAGATAGATAGATAGATAGATAGATAGATAGATAGATAGATAGATCGATCGATCGATCGATCGATAGATAGATAGATAGATAGATAGATAGATAGATAGATAGATAGATAGATAGATAGATAGATCGATAGATCGATCGATCGATCGATCGATATGCAATATATATATATAAATCAATGTAATAAAATATACATTGTTATATGCTATAGGCCCTTGTTCAGCAGCCTGATGGCCTGACTGTGGAAGCTATCTCTGAGTCTATTTGATACCACTTGATACTGAGGTATCGCCTGACTGACGGTAACAGTGAGTACAGTTCATGGCTGTAGGGCAATGTCTTTATGATGCGTTTGGCCTTGGCCAAACACACACACACACACACACACACTCACACAGTTAAACACACAGGTAACCACTGCAGGCTGAGGTGGAGATGTCTAGACGTACAGTAGAGTATATAACAGAAGAGATTAGAACACAATAGATCAGTTCTCAACACACAGCTTCCCTTTCTGTTTTATTGCGGTGGTTTGAAGCGCAGCCACTGAGACAACATGTTTAGTTCATGTAACAGTTTCATTATTTAGTTATTTACTTACATATTGAGCTCTTAGTCAATTGTTCATTCATGTGTTCATTGTTCTTTATCTCAAAGGTTCACAGCGACCTCTGCTCTTAATCGATGACCCAATCCCTTCACGGTTCTTACTCGTATTTTAATATCTGTATATTGCTGTGTTCTGCTGCTCCCTGCTGGCGACACTAGAGCATTACAACACCACGCAGCTCTAATAATATCATATATATATTATATACAAGCAGTTATATTAAAGCTGGACACATTATCTACGTGTCATTACAGTCGTGCTGCGGGTTTAAAGGGTGAATAAAACAACATTACATGAAAACCTTCCAATATGAATAGTGTTCTTTAATAATGATCTTCCTGTGATCCAGAGCCCATTGTGTCCAGTTATATGGAAATACCCTACGGATGTGATTGGTTTAATTTGATAGGTGTGCTTATTGAGGACTATATCTCTTAATAAATACAGAACATGAACCCTACTGTCTCTCATGTCGTGTATGGCGTGTGAAACCATTGGTACAGTCCAGATAAAAGATGATGTCTTTAAACAAGGACGGCCTTGTAGCTGAAGGAAAGTACAACCACTTGGACACAATGAGGACAATAGAAATACACACGCATGCATGACCACACCCACACATATATAGAAGTGCAAACACACACACACTCATAGAAACACACACACACACTCATCGAAACACACACACACACACACACACACACGTCAAGTCAAGTTTATTGTCTCTTCACAGTTTACACAAGTATAAAGCAGTGAGTGAAAATATTATGTGCAAAACCCAACAACAGACAGCAGTTATAAAAATAAGATAAAAATAGATAAAAAATAGAATAAAAACAATAGAATAAAAGTAAAAATAAAAATGCAATTTATAAAATGCAATATATCGGCACAGAAAAAGAGCAATATGTATATATAAATCAATGTAACAAAATATACATTGTTATATGCTATAGGCCCTTGTTCAGCAGCCTGATGGCCTGACTGTGGAAGCTGTCTCTGAGTCTATTTGATACCACTTGATACTGAGGTATCGCCTGACTGACGGTAACAGTGAGTACAGTTCATGGCTGTAGGGCAATGTCTTTATGATGCGTTTGGCCTTGGCCAAACACACACACACACACACACACACGCACACAGTGTACAGAAACACATACACACAAACATAAAGAAGTACACACACACGTTTATGTACATACACACACACACTTACATGTGTTCACTGTCAGTATCTTTGTATGAAGCTGTCTGATAAATGATTAATACATCTTAAGATATGAGGCTGCTTATCAAAGCCATGTTTTATTAATATCTGTTATTGCACCACTAGGGGGCGTGAATTCACCACCTTATGGCCAACATGATTAGAGTAAAGGAGACACAGGTGTGTGTGTGGTGTAGGTGTTTGGACTGGTGCTACACACACACACACACACACACACACACACACACACACACACACACACATCTCTCTGTTACAACACACACACACATCTCTAAACACACACACACACCTCTCTGTAGCACAGACACACACATATCTCACACACACACACACACACTCACACACATCTCTAGGAGGAAGAGAGGTGGTGAGGGAGGGAGGGAGAAGGAGGGAGGAGGAGGAAGAGGAAGAGAAGTGGGGAGGGAGGGAGGAGGAGGAGGAGGAGGAGGAGGAGGAGGAGGGAGAGAGGTGTTGAGGGAGGGAGGGAGGAGGATAGAGGCAGGGAGGTGGGGAGAGAAGAGAAGGAGAGAGAGAAGTAGGGAGGGCCCAACGCTCTAACAGACACACACACATCTCTCTCTCTAACACACACACACACACACACACACACACACACACACACTGCAGGAGGGAATGGGGAGGAAGCATTCTGTTGAACTGGTTTAAAATGGCTAATAAAACATGTTGAATGTTGAAGTGACCAGAAGAAGAGAGCCAACCCAAGACTTAATGAAGGGTTTATCCAAGGTTTGATGAAGCGTATTCATCCTGTCACCACGGTGACTGAATGACTCAGAGACTCACTTGTTGTCCCAAGGGAGACTCTGAGTCCCAACACACCGCCTCACTGAGGCTTGACTTTCAACACAGTTCTGGGGAGCTGGAGTTTGTCTTTGGGTGAGGAGGAGAGATGTGGGGGAGGGAGGAGAAGGAGGGAGGAGGATAGAGGGAGGAGGATAGAGGGAGGGTGGAAGAGGAGGAGGATAGAGGGAGGGAGAGAGGTGGTGAGGGAGCAGAAGGAGGGAGGAGGATAGAGGGAGGGAGGGAGAGGGAGGATGAGGAGGGAGAGAGGTGGGGAGGAGGAGGGAGAGAGGTGGTGAGGGAAGGAGGGAAGAGGGAGGAGGATAGAGGGAGGGAGGGAGAGGAAGAAAGATTTGGGTGAGGGAGGAGAAGGAGGAGGATAGAGGGGGGGGGGGGATAGAGAGGTAAAGCAGAAGAAAAAATTATCCAGTTGGTCCCAACGAGCAGTAAAATACACTAAAATCCTAAATATAAGACAGCAAAACTAAATTGAAACAAAAACCTAACCGTAGCAAAACAGCAGCTGATAACACTAGTAGGAAAAACACATAGTACATTAGCTTACAATACAGAAGTACACATTTAAATCTTTTAACTTAGGTAATTATAAACATACCACTACTCAGTATGATTGATATTAAAGTACTAAGCAGGGCCAGGGGGGAACAACACACACCCCTCCAGGTTAACAGGAACTTCAGGCATCACACTTGGCCAAAGGAACACCAGGTGGACCAGGATACAAGCTGACAGTAGGCTAATACAAATGGATGTCATTCAGTGCTACTATAAGATGCACATGAGGAATATTAAGTTGCTGATCAAACATGACATCCAGTATCTGACAATTGACCTCCCCTTAAGGTGGCCATGTGGCAACAGGCAGGCAGCAAACGAACCAAAGGCTGCCATGATGCCACAGGTGCCTTAAACCCCCCTGAGTTAATTAGGGGTTGGCTCTGGGGGAGGAGTTGACCTACTTTAGGTGATGGTGAGTTCAGGGCCTAGAGATGAGTGTGGGACAGAACCTGAACCAGTGGTCCTGCTACACATTGGTGGGGTTATCAATATATCAGTTGTCAGTTACCCAAACATCTTTAACATACGGTTCAACAAACCTACCCTGAATAAACCTTTCATTAAGTCTTGTGTTGGCTCTCTTCTTCTGGGGCCGGTTGGTTGAAGGCTGTTTAACTCTTAACGAGTCGTTAAATCAGCTAATCAGTGGTTCATTTTTAATGCATGGTTCAATTAGGTTGTTCAAAGGGTATTTAGTGGTCAACATCTTCAGGCGATTAACCAGTGGTTAACTTTAACCACTGGCTGAAGGTGTATTAAACTATGATTAAGACATGTCTAGTGGTTCTTGTTTAGCTTTTACCCAACTTTTTGCTGCTCCACAACATGAATCAACATCGCTAGAGAAGATACCATCAAGAAAGACAACAATTAACATATATACAACACATACATCGAAATAATTATTATATTAAAAATATATATACTGTATATACATAATATATCATTTAAAAAAAAATCTCTCCTCAGTGTTTCCCTGCTCTCCTCTACCAACTCTCTAACAGATTAACTTCTGCTAAGGAAAAAGATAGTTTTTCTCTTTCTGCTAACTAGCATTAGCATCCATCTTTAGAGTTGTTAAGAGGAGATACAGGAAGTCGTTTCAAGAATTATGGGTAAAAATACTTAATATTAATACTTAATAACTGTTTAACGACTGGTTAAGTAGTGATTAGTTAACCACTCGCCTAATCATCCTTTGAACAACCAACAGTTAACAAATGGTTAACTAACGACTGATTAGGACATTTAAGGACTGATTAAGACTTAACGACTGATTAGGACATTTAAGGACTGATTAAGACTTAATGACTGATTAGGACATTTAAGGACTGATTAAGACTTAACAACTGATTAAAAGATTGAACGACTGAGGGGGGAAGGACACTTTGAACAACCGGCCCCTGGTCACTTACTGTGTGTGTGTGTGTGTGTGTGTGTGTGTGTGTGTGTGTGTGTGTGTGTGTGTGTGTGTGTGTGTGTGTGTGTGTGTGTGTGTGTGTGTGTGTGTGTGTGTGTGTTGAGCACCAGTCCAAAAACCTACACCACACACACTGTGTATAACTGCTTGTATATAATATATATATATGATATTATTAGAGCTGCGTGGTGTTGTAATGCTCTAGTGTCGCCAGCAGGGAGCAGCAGAACACAGCGATATACAGATATTAAAATACGAGTAAGAACCGTGAAGGGATTGGGTCATCGATTAAGAGCAGAGGTCGCTGTGAACCTTTGAGATAAAG
>JANIIK010001372.1:42500-45000 GCA_027704905.1 Muraenolepis orangiensis | reverse complement strand
AGTGTTGTGCCCTCTATAGGTCATGGGGTTAATGTGTGTGTGAGTGTTGTGCCCTCTATAGGTCATGGGGTTAATGTGTGTGTGAGTGTTGTGCCCTCTATAGGTCATGGGGTTAATGTGTGTGTGAGTGTTGTGCCCTCTATAGGTCATGGGGTTAATGTGTGT
This sequence comes from Muraenolepis orangiensis, assembly GCA_027704905.1. Taxonomy (NCBI): domain Eukaryota; kingdom Metazoa; phylum Chordata; class Actinopteri; order Gadiformes; family Muraenolepididae; genus Muraenolepis; species Muraenolepis orangiensis. The sequence continues at coordinate 44,835 of JANIIK010001372.1, read as the reverse complement.
GTGAGTGTTGTGCCCTCTATAGGTCATGGGGTTAATGTGTGTGTGAGTGTTGTGCCCTCTATAGGTCATGGGGTTAATGTGTGTGTGAGTGTTGTGCCCTCTATAGGTCATGGGGTTAATGTGTGTGTGAGTGTTGTGCCCTCTATAGGTCATGGGGTTAATGTGTGTGTGAGTGTTGTGCCCTCTATAGGTCATGGGGTTAATGTGTGTGTGAGTGTTGTGCCCTCTATAGGTCATGGGGTTAATGTGTGTGTGAGTGTTGTGCCCTCTATAGGTCATGGGGTTAATGTGTGTGTGAGTGTTGTGCCCTCTATAGGTCATGGGGTTAATGTGTGTGTGAGTGTTGTGCCCTCTATAGGTCATGGGGTTAATGTGTGTGTGAGTGTTGTGCCCTCTATAGGTCATGGGGTTAATGTGTGTGTGAGTGTTGTGCCCTCTATAGGTCATGGGGTTAATGTGTGTGTGAGTGTTGTGCCCTCTATAGGTCATGGGGTTAATGTGTGTGTGAGTGTTGTGCCCTCTATAGGTCATGGGGTTAATGTGTGTGTGAGTGTTGTGCCCTCTATAGGTCATGGGGTTAATGTGTGTGTGAGTGTTGTGCCCTCTATAGGTCATGGGGTTAATGTGTGTGTGAGTGTTGTGCCCTCTATAGGTCATGGGGTTAATGTGTGTGTGAGTGTTGTGCCCTCTATAGGTCATGGGGTTAATGTGTGTGTGAGTGTTGTTCCCTCTATAGGTCATGGGGTTAATGTGTGTGTGAGTGTTGTGCCCTCTATAGGTCATGGGGTTAATGTGTGTGTGAGTGGTGTTTCCTCTATAGGTCATGGGGGCAAACTCATAAAGGTGTGTGGAACAACGGCCACAGGAGGGTTCCGGTGTCTTGCGCACACCATCATTGACCGTCAACAGCCGAGTCAAGCTAAACCAAGAACAATAGACCAAACAGTGGATATTATACTTTTCTGTTGCTTTTCAATGTATTTAAAACAACTAAATAAAACCATCAGTTTATGTTACTCCGCTTCAGACCATGTTTACGCGTCCAATGAATCAAGACGCACCGGTATCCTCAAACGTGGTAAAACCATCGAAAGGACAACAAACTGGTCTAAAGAGGGAGACTCTGAGCACCACAAGAGATGCTTTTTAATGTTCATGTAGAGCTGAAGGCTAATGTCTTGTTGGACTTTTACACACCTTGATCAGCTCTGTTTGATGCTGCTGTACAGACCCAGCACTGGTAACCTTTGACCTCTCCTGGTGTCGACTGTGGAGAACACACACACACACACACACACACACACACACACACACACACACAACACACAAACACACAAACGTATAGTTGTATTATTTCTCCTGAAGTCAAAACATCAGTATTAGCAGAGTCTGGTAGCAACCAAGTGGTCAGTTTTCATCACCTGTTTGAAACTCCTCCCTCTCCACTCTGTCTAAGGATGTTCAATAGAACAAACAATGCTTTTTGCCACTACAATTAGTCAACGATGCCGCTCTTTGGACCGTAACAAGGAACGACACTTAATGGAATTCATTTTTGGAAGGTGGAGAAGTTGTGGAACTGAGCAGGCCGATGCAACAGGTGCATCATGGGAGGGCCGACGCGCTGAGAAACCACCCAACAAACACACAAAGAAACAAAGCAACGTTACGCCATCGGAGGCGTGAGCGCTTTAAGCTGAATTCAATGGAATATCATTGAACTGGATTTTGGAGACGTTTATGTACGAGTTTTGAATGAAAGGATCACTCACGGAGTATTTGGTTAAAACTCCGAAGTGTATTGTTTGAAAAGACGCCGATGATATTGAAGCCGCGTATGCGGTAACGCAATTAATACAACGGGAATAAGAGTCGAAGAACATTTGTGTTCAAGGAGTAGACAGATTTTCTGTTGTATTAACTAATTAGCTGATTATTTTGAGGAGCTGAATGGCGGACTCCGATTTAGATATGATTTCAGGCCATACTGAAAAGGATCTTAATGAAGCGCCAGCGAAGATGCGCTCCTCTAGAGCTGGTAAAATGTCTCATCTTACCAGAAGAATGAATATAATTAAATCGTTAATGGCTGATAATGAATATCTGGACGAAGTAAAAGGAAATATGGAAAAGTTTACTGCTATGCTTGACGAGTTCAAATCTCTCCACGTGTCTTACCAACAAATGTTAAATGAGGAAGAAAGAAAAGAAGATTTAGAAACCTGGTATGGACCAAGATATCATCAAATAAATGTTTTTATTGATAAAGTCACAAAGTGGATAGCTGCAATAGAAAACCCTGATACTGTTAGTGGTGCACCTGGTGTCACTGTCC
>JANIIK010001372.1:12500-35000 GCA_027704905.1 Muraenolepis orangiensis | reverse complement strand
ACCCTGGAGGCTCTTCTGAGCTCAGGAGACCAAGTCCAACCTGCCTGGAGGGGGTATATATTATGTTATATGTATGGTATGTGATATATATATATATATATATATATATATATATATATATTTCTCTATTACTCTCTCTCTCTCTCTCTCTCTCTCTCTCTCTCTCTCTCTCTCTCTCTCTCTCTCTCTCTCTCTCTCTCTCTCTCTCTCTCTCTCTGTCTGACTGTCTGTCTGTCTGTCTGTCTGTCTGTCTTTCTCCCTCTCGCGTGCGCATACACACACACACACACACACACACACACACACACACACACACACACACACACACACACACACACACACACACACACACACACACACACACACACACACACACACACATACACACACACACAGACATACGTGCGTCGACCTCCAGGCCCGCCTCCAAGCCCCCGTCAATCAAATCACGACCCGGGAACCACCAGGCGGATGGCTGGTCCGGTCAAAGTTGTCTCTCTTAGCTCTAAAGTGTGATGGTGGCCCATAAACCTTGTCTCCCAGAGTCCATACGTTCTTTAATCTCCGTCGAATCCAAGCTGAGACCACATATCGCTCGTCGCTCGGTTGCTAACGCCATCTCGTGGCTGCTTGCTAAACTTGACTTGCTAAGCTAATGTTAGCCTTCTTCTTCTTGGTATTCTTGTCTGGGCCCATAACCCGATGAGTGTTTAACTCAGCGGTTTCCTGCGTAAGACACGAAAAGACACATAATACTTATTTAGCCGTCCGAATTTATTGAATTTATTGAGTTGGCTCACATGAACACACACACACACACACACTCACACACACACACACACACACACACACACACACACACACACACACACACACACACACACGCTCAGGCCTCACACACTCCTGGGGACTCAGGTGGAGCAGAGTACGTGTTCTGCGTAGTGACGTCACCTTCTCAACATCACATTAACATCATGTTAACATATCACCGTAAGCACGGGAGAAGAAGGTCACCGTAGTATAGATTACATTCTCATTTATTGTCATTTCACAGCACAAGTTCAGTCCAGAGAAACTAATGTAGCGTGTAACCAGAGTGCAGATGTTGCAGTAAACCCAGTATGAGCAGTAGGTAAGGACCTAGATCATGGCTGCCCAAATTGGGGCCGCGGCCAAATTGGCCGCGACCGCTTATATTTGGCCCGTGCCTTCCCCACTGTCCCGCCATAAACGCTCGGAAGCTCTTGTTGAAAATGATTTAATGGCGCACTACCAAATAATGCCATAGGGTGGCGCTGTTGAGCTCCAGTCAGCTCCTAGCTATCCGATAACGCCCAAGACCAGTGAGTGAGAGGATTCAAGGATGGAGCGTAGTAGGCTGTGGCACACAGACAAACGAAAATTTAAAAAGACTTGGGAGCAGGATTATTTTTTTACTGAGGTAGATTCAAATGCAGTGTGTCTGGTTTGTAAGCAGAGGGTCGCTGTTTCAAAAGAATACAACATTCGCCGTCACTATCTAACTAAGCATGCGGCTGAGTTCGCAAAGTACACTGGAGAACATCGCAAGGTCAAGTTAGCAGACTTGCTAACAAAGCTAACCACCCAGCAGCGAACTCTACTTCAGCCGTCGACTGCACAAGAAAATGCCACTCGGGCTAGTTATCGCATCAGCAATGCAATCGTGAGAAGTGGGCGAGCTTTTGCAGCGGGTGATTTCGTCAAGGAGTGTTTGACAATTGCTGCCCAAGATGTGTGTCCAAATCAGATGCGTGTATTTTCTCAAATAAGCCTGTCACGGAACACTGTCACCCGCCGCGTCGAGGACATGGCCGAAGACGTTCGAGGTCAGATAGCCCAAAGAGCAAGTCACTTTTCTGCCTTCTCCATTGCGTGCGATGAAAGCACCGACGTGTCCGACTCAGCACAGTTGCTGGTGTTTTTGCGAGGCGTCAATGAGGACTTTGAAGTGTGTCAAGAACTAGCGGGGCTTGAAACATTGAAAGGGACAACAAAAGGTGTCGATATTTTTATGGCAGTGGAGCGAGTTATGGACAAGAACGATTTGAAGTGGGAAACCCTATCTGGCATCACGACTGATGGAGCCCCCGCCATGGTCGGTAAGCGAGCAGGGCTAACTGCACTTGTGTCGGACAAGGTCTCCGAGTTTGGTGGCTCGATTTTAAAGTACCATTGTATTTTGCATCAGGAGCAACTGTGCGCTAAAAACATGGGCTTGAAAAACGTAATGCAGGATGTCGTCGCCATTGTCAACAATATTCGCTCGAAGGCCCTCTCACACCGTCAATTCAAAGCTCTGCTTGATGAGATGGATGCCCAGTATGGTGATGTATTGTACCATCAGGAGGTGCGGTGGTTGAGCCGTGGGAAAGTTTTGCGGCGTTTCTTTGATCTGCGCGAGGAAATAAGGGAGTTTCAAGCCACGAAGACGAACAACATCCAAGTGCCCACGGACAGTCACTGGCTTGCAGACCTGGCTTTTCTTGTGGACATCACAGAGCTGCTGAATATCCTCAATCTTCAGCTCCAAGGGAGAGACCAGATGATCACGCAGATGTATGACCATGTCAAAGCCTTCAAGCAAAAGCTCCAGCTGCTTAGCAGACATCTTTCAACAGGTGAGATCTAACTTTAATATTTTATTGAACATAAAACAATGTATTACGCTTGTTGTCACAACCATGCTATCATAGATATATTGTTTGTGATGCATGTATACTTTGTGTTGGTGGAAAATAGATGTTCTTTTTAAAACCAGGCATTAAATCCAAAACAGTAGTTGTATTGCTTTTCATAGTCTACTGCAGCCATAAACAAAACAAAATATATCCCCTGCCCACCATTTGATTGATGATTGGTATTTCATTTCATGAACAACCTTGCATCTTACATTGCTGCTTTTGTCTTTGTGTCTGTATTTTCAGGAAATTTGGCACATTTCCCCAGCCTCAGAGAAGTTGGGTTGATGGAGGAAGACACACCAAAATACCTCGACATTCTCAACAATCTTGAGGTGGAGTTTGACCATCGCTTTGAAGATTTTCGTGGAAATACAACAGCATTTGAGCTGTTTGCTCAACCTTTTTCTGTGAATGTGGATGCAGTCAGTGAGGAGCTTCAAATGGAACTTTTGGAACTTCAGTCTGATTCAGACCTCCATAGCAGGTTCAGAGAGCTTTCCTTACAAGACTTTTACAGGTCTATTCCCGCACACAGATATGGCAAGATCCGCAAACATGCCCAGGTTATGTTATCCCTCTTTGGAAGTACTTATGTCTGTGAGCAGGCTTTCAGCCTTATGAATCTTAACAAGTCCAAACTGAGGAATGCTTTATCTGACACTCACCTACATGACATTCTCACTTTGTCAGTTAGTCAGCTTGAACCTGATATTGAGAGGCTTTTAAAAACCAAGAACAGGCTTCATGTTTCCCACTGATTGGACTACTACAGGCAGAATACAGTCATTGTGTCACCTGGGAGTATGGTAGGCCCAAGGACTGGTAATGTTCCATACCTGTCCACAAATATTTCATAGTGCTTCAGTTATTTGTTTAATTTAAAGAAGCCAGATCGATGTTATGTAATTTTATTGACCTAAATGTGAAGCACAATAAACAGTGCCATTCATTTTTCAAAATGACTTTGTGATATAGTGTTTATTTTGCACACGTATGCTTAACGTACTGCACTCATATATTTACCGCACACTTAATGTACTGCAAAATTATCATTTTGGCCCTCGGCCCTCCCCTCACGTTCAATTTTGGCCCTCCATCGGGAAGTATTTGGGCACCCCTGACCTAGATGGTACAACGTACATGTCAATCCTCTACACAACTGCACATCCCTGCTCACTACCTGCTGTAGATACATTTAGATACATTCATCCTGCTTTTCAGAACTGCATACCCCTGATCACTACCTAATACTAATACTTATACTTACTTACCTGTATATATATATCTATATTTTTATCTATCTATATTTGCATATCATTAGCATATGGTTCCAAAGGGGCGTGTCCATGACGTGTGTTACCCGTTGGCCGCTTTACTTCCCAAGCCGCCTGCTCCTCTGAGCGCTACATGAGTGCCTGGCGTCTTTTGAGGATCTCTCACACGTTCCTTCAGGTAATCCACGTGTGAGAGGAATGTGGGAGAGATCCTCAATAGAGGAACATGTACACAGAACCCTGCATCTGTGGTGATGAATATCCCCCCCCCCCCCTGTGTGTGTGTGTGTGTGTGTGTGTGTGTGTGTGTGTGTGTGTGTGTCTCTCTGTCTTGGCCTTTCTTTCTTCTCTCTCTCTCTCTCTCTCTCTCTCTCTCTCTCTCTCTCTCTCTCTCTCTCTCTCTCTCTCTCTCTCTCTCTCTCTCTCTCTCTCTGTTTCTAAGATTAGAGATTAGAGAGAACTAAGATTGCAATCAGAGAGGAACACACACAAGACCGTGGATTCACTGTTTAAGGTCCTGTACCCCTTAACACAGGTGGGGTTTTTTGGGAACCCAGGTGGGGGTTTTGGGAACACAGTGTGTTTTTAAGGGAACCCAGGCGGTGTTTTTAAGGGAATTCATGTGGTGTTTTTGGGAACCCAGTTGGTGTTTTTGGGAACCAGGTGGTGTTTTTAGGAACCCAGGTGATGTTTTTAAGGGGACCCAGGTAGTGTGTTTGGGAATATAGGTGGTGTTTTTTTGGCAACCCAGTTGGTGTTTTTGGGAACACAGGTGGTGTTTTTCAGGGAACCAAAGTAGTGTTTTTGGGAACCCAGGTGGTGTTTTTAAGGGGACCCAGGTAGTGTTTTTGGGAATATAGGTGGTGTTTTTTTGGCAACCCAGGTGGTGTTTTTGGGAACACAGGTGGTGTTTTTTGGAACCCAGCTGGTGTTTTTCAGGGAACCAAAGTAGTGTTTTTGGGAACCCAGGTGGTGTTTTTAAGGTGACCCATGTAGTGTTTTTGGAAATTTAGGTGGTGTTTTTTGGGAACCCGGGTGGGGGTTTTGGGAACCCAGGTGGTGTTTTTTTTAACCCAGGTGATGTTTTTCAGGGAACCCAGGTAGTGTTTTTGGGAACCCAGGTGGTGTTTTTGGTAACCCTGGTGGTGTTTTAATGGAACCCAGGTGGTGTTTTTGGGAACACAGGTGATGTTTTTGGGGAACCCAGTTGGTGCTTTTGGGAACACAGGTGGTGTTTTTAAAGGAACCCAGGTGGTGTTTTGGGAACCCAGATGGTGTTTTTAAGGGAACTTAGGTGGTGTTTTTTGGAACCCAGAATGTTTTTTGGCAACCCAGGTGGTGTTTTAGGGAACCCAGGTGGTGTTTTTAAGGTAACCCAGGTAGTGTTTTTTGGGAATATAGGTGGTGTTTTTTTGGGAACCCAGGTACATTTTTTATGAACTAAGGTGGTGTATTTGGAACCCAGATGGTCTTTTTGGGAACACAGGTGGGGGTTTTCGGAACCCAGGTGGGGTTTTGGGGAACATGGGTGGTGTTTTTAAAGGACCCAGGTGGGGGGTTTTGGGAACCCAGGTGGTGTTTTTAAGGGAACCCAGGTGGGGGTTTTAGGAACCCAGGTGGTGTTTTTAAGGGAACCCAGGTGGTGTTTTTGGGAACACATGTGGTGTTTTTAAGGGAACCCAGGTGGTGTTTTTAAGGGAAATTTAGGTAGTGGTTTTTTTGGAAACCCGGGTGGGGGTTTTGGGAACCCAGGTGGTTTTTTTTCGAACACAGGTGTTGTTTTTAAGGGAACACAGGTGATGTTTTTATATATATATATTAATCTTCAACTGTTGATACCACTGCATACCCCTGCTCACTACCTGTTTATACTTACCTCATATATATAAATACCTATAATTCTGCACATGTCTCATACCTCCTCTATAAAGTATTTATATTATATTTATACCTGTTTTTAGTAGTAGTTTTTTTAGTAGACTGTTTTTACATATTATTCAACAACCGTACATTATATATAACATTATATATAACGTTATATATAACATTATATATAACCGTGAACTTTACTTGCTCTCTGGTTAGACGCCAAATTCCTTTCTCTGTACTCTACTTGTGCTGTAGTACACTGACAATACATTTGAATCTAATCTAATCTAATGCGCCCGAAGTAAGAGCCTGAAAGTTGAAAGGTCAGTGAAGTGTTTGTCCGTGGGGGCGGGGCCATTTGTTGTGGGCGGAGCCAAGAGGAAGCCTAGTTCAGGAAACTAAAGTTAATGTTCAAAGAACCTAAACCACCCGACATCGGAGCAGTTCTCTCTTCCTGGAGAAAAACACAACGCGTTTAGGAACAAAACAGACAGAAACCACAACAAGGTGAGCAAAACAGCACAACTATAAGAGTTATATGTTTATATACTTTATAGTTAAACACTCTTTTCCCGTTATGGAATTAGAAAAATAATGTAGTTGCTGAATACATAAACCATGTCGTCTGTGTCTAGGAATGGCTTCTGCTGACACTTCCTGGTCTGAAGAGAACCTTTCATGTTCCATCTGTCTGGAGGTGTTCAACAGTCCAGTTTCCACACCATGTGGACACAACTTCTGTAGAGCCTGTATTACAAAGTTCTGGGATGACAAAGTCCAGTACAAATGTCCTGTTTGCAACGAGCTTTTCCACACAAGACCTGATCTACGGGTCAATACCCTCTTTTCAGAGATGGTTGATCAGTTTAGACGGTTTGTACCAGTAAAACAGCAGCCTTGTGTTGAACCAGGAGAAGTTCCCTGTGGCGTCTGTACCGAGGCCCAGCTGAAGGCTGTGAAGTCCTGCCTAGTGTGTCTTACCTCTTACTGCCACACCCACCTGGAGCCACATCAGAGAGTCTCAGGCCTGAAGAGACATCAGCTGGTCCAGCCTATGGACCGTCTGGAAGACAGGATGTGTAAGATACACAATTATCAAATACTGGAGCTCTTCTGCCAGACTGAACAGATGTGTGTGTGTCAGATCTGTACAGAGACAGGCCACAAGTCCCACCCTGTTGTACCTCTAAAGGAGGAATATGAAGTGAAGATGGTCCAGCTGGAGAAGATAGAGTCTGATGTTCTGCAGATGATCCAGGAGAGAAAACTAAAGATAGAGGAGATCATAAACACAGTAGAATTGAGCAAAATAATCTCAGACAGAGAGATAGCCGATGGTCTGCAGGTCCTCGCTGCTCTGATGCGCTGCATTGAAAAGTGTCGGGATGATTTAAACCAAACGGTTAAAGACAAACTGAAATCCACAGAGAAACAAGCTGAAGGCCTCATCAAAGAGCTGGAGCAGGAAATAGAAGATCTGACCAATAGAAGCTCAGAGGTGAAGCAGCTCTCACACACTGAAGACCACCTCCACTTCCTCCAGACCTTCAGATCCCTGGAGAATCCTCCACACACCAGGGACTGGACGACGGTGGAGGTCCATCCTCCGTCATACCTAGGGACCTTGAGGAGATCCCTGGATCAGCTGGAGGAGACACTGAACATGGAGATGAAGAAGCTGCGTGGTGTTGAGCTGAAGAGGGTCCAGCAGTATGGAGTAGAGGTGACTCTAGATCCTGATACAGCTCCTCCCCAGCTCATCCTGTCTGATGATGGGAAACAAGTACATGATGGAGGTGTAGTGAAGGAACTCCCAGACAACCCTAAGAGATTTACACGGCATCTAAATGTTCTCACGAGGCAGAGCTTCTCCTCAGGGAGATTCTACTTTGAGGTCCAGGTTAAAGACAAGACTGAATGGTGGTTAGGAGTGACCAGAGAGTCTGTCAGCAGAAAATATGCAATCACATCACACTCCCCTGAGAATGGTTTCTGGACTGTTCACTTCAAGGAGGATAAGTTGGTATTTAATGACAGCCCTTCTGTCCGTCTCCCTGTGAGAGCTGAGCTCCAGAAGGTGGGGGTGTTTGTTGATTATGACGCAGGTCTGGTCTCCTTCTATGATGTGGAAGCCAGGGCTCATATCTACTCTGCTGCTGGCTGCACCTTCAGTGAGCCTCTCTATCCAATCCTCTCTCCAGATTTACATGATGGTGGTAGAAACTCCACCCCTCTGATCATCTCACCTGTCAATCAAACAGACTAGGACCTTTGTTAGATAATTAAATGATCAACATAAACAACTAATGATTGAACATAATCAGATATACTACATTGTTCAAAGTCTGTTTTCTCCTCAATGTTTTTGTTTGTTTAATGAGATACAATTGATTATGTTCTCTCTCTCTCTCTCTCTCTCTCTCTCTCTCTCTCTCTCTCTCTCTCTCTCTCTCTCTCTCTCTCTCTCTCTCTCTCTCTCTCTCTCTCTCTCTCTATCTCTCACCCCCTCTCTTTCTCTTGCACCTGTCAATCAAATAGACTAAGACCTTTGTTAGATAATTAAATGATCAACATAAACAACTAATGATTGAACATAATCAGATATACTACATTGTTCAAAGTCTGTTTTCTCCTGAATGTTATTTGAGGTTTCATTCTATACAATTGTCGGGTTCATTTGCATATCATGTTGTATATATTGTTAAACAAAACATTTATCTTAGTTCATGTTTGAACACTTTTCTGATTTCAATAAAAATGGAAATAACGTGGGGACATTTTCTGTGGAATCTACTCTATATATTCAGTAGAATATGTACATTCTCAGTACAATATGGATTCAGTAGAAGAGGTAAAACAACGATCTACGTTGACCACCAGGGGTCGCACTTTTCCTCCAAACGGTGCAGACTTGAATCTGATCAACAACAAAACAAGCAGAGGAGGAGATTTCCCATTCACTCCATCGACTGGTTTATTTCACAGACTGTACAACAGATTTACATCAAGTCTCCTAAGCCAGTACATCTCAATGGACTCATTCAGTAAGTTCATTGGCTGGTATGCTTTTTAATATATATATATATATATATATATATAAATAAATATATATAAGTGATCCTTTTATCAGCTTTGTCGTGTGATAAAATGTACATATATCATTTAATCACAGTGCAAAGCTGACATAAGCGTCAACTCCCTCCACGTGACATTATCCAACGAACCACGTGACGTATTAACAAAGTCTCAGTAAAGGTCCCCGTGGTGACGCTCCTTCATGTGGGGGGTCGTCGTGACCACCTCTCCGTCTCTCTCCGAGGGGGTCCCCACACACACACACACACACACACACACACACACACACACACACACACACACACACACCAGGGCGGCAGTATAGATCAGGAGGTAGAGCGGTCGTCTCACAAGCTGCTGGTTCGCTCCCCGCCTCCTTTTATCAAATCCAACCTGTGGAGGTGTCCCTGAGCAAGACCCCTTAACCCTGACCGCTCCTGACCTGCTGGCTGTCTCCTTGATGGCTGACTCCGCCGTCTGTGGATGAATGGGTGGATGAATGGGTGAATGTGAGCCATGACTTGTAAAGCGCTTAGAGTGGCCGCACTGGTTAGAAAAGCGCTCTATAAATGCAGTCCGTTTACCATTTACCAAGGGAGAAGGGAGACGGAGGAGAAGAGACCTAGGAAGGACTACGTGTGTGTGTGTGTGTGTGTGTGTGTGTGTGTGTGTGTATTTTGATTGCCCGTTCTGGTACGAGGCGTCTGAGTTGTCATCCACGCACGCACATACTGTCACAGGGTTAGGTTTGGACCCAAGAGCTGCACACAGACACCAAAGGCAGATAGTGGTATTTATTGCGATAAATATCACACAGACAGGGACAGGCAGAGACGTAGTCGGGGACAGGCAGGTGATCAGAACCAGGGCAGGGTAGATGAACCAGGCAGGGGCAGGCAGAGGCGTAGTCAGGGACAGGCGGTAGATCGAGAACCAGGCAGAGCAGACAAACCAGGCAGGGACCGGCGGAGGCGTAGTCAGGGACAGGCGGTATATCGGGAACCAGACAGGGCGGGCGGGTCCAGGGCAGGCAGGGTCAGCAACGGGAAATCAGTCCGGAGGTAAACACTGGAGAGTCTTGCATTAGTCAAGGAACAATCTGGCAAAGCATGAGTGTGCGGGTAGACTTAATTAGGCCGGCTTATTATCATGCGCTGCAGGTGTGGGGGAAATGTAAATGCGGGTTGACGCTGCCCCCTAGTGGAGGCAGGGTGAATAGCCATTGTGACACATACATTGTGGCACATTTTATGCAAATGCCTTCCCATTGATATTGTAGCGTGTGTAGAGTGTTAATAGTCATTTAGTTACTTGACAGTTTAGTACACAGTTTATTTAGGCACTGCTGTTGGGGCGAGAGACCGCCCCTTCCGGGTGTGTGTGTGTGTGTGTGTGTGTGTGTGTGTGTCGTAAGGCGGAGGAGGGGGGGGGCTTCCTGTAAATGCTGAGCGAGTCACATTAAAACGTTCTGCTCACCTGACCAGCGGAGCGTGGATCAACGGCTGTGTTCCATTTCAGGGTCTGCAGCCTTAAGGCTTAAGGCTGCAGCCTTAAGGCTTAAGGCCGCTTCCGAAGGCTGCTTCTAAAACGTGTTAAATGGGACGGTCTAGCCTACGGAGTACTTCCTGAATGCGTCACCAGCTGCGTCACGAAGCGCCACGCCCACCGTCGCCGCGCTCTGACCAGAGCCGCGGAGATAGTCCCAGAAGCTTATGAGAGGTTGATACGAGGGAAATCGATTGATTGTTAAAAATGTCCCCAGACAGGCGTATTTAGTTTAGTTTATTAGTCATTATAATTAATGAACTTAAGGAACTGGAGCTTCACCGCCGGCGTCAACGTGTCATGTTATTTCGGCTAAGAGAGAACCATGGGTGAATAAAGATTGGTTAATATTGGTGAAGTTATAATTCCTATTAATATATATATATATATATATATATATATACACATATGCATATATATACATATGCATATAAATACATATACACACATATATATATATACATATACACATATATACATATATACATATATATATATATATATATATATACATATATACATACATATATACATATATATATATACACATATACATATATATATACATTTATATATATATATTTATACATATGCATATATATACGTATATATATATATATACATATATACATATATATATATGTATACATATATACATAAATATATGTATATACATATACATATATATACAGTGAAGGAAATAATTATTTGATCCCTTGTCGATTTTGTAAGTTTGCCCACTTACAAAGAAATGAACAGTCTATCATTTTAATGGTAGGTTTATTTTAACAGTGAGAGACAGAATATCCCAAAAAAAAATCCAGAAATCTGACATCATATAATAGTTATAAATTGATGTGCGCACATCCCCAGGTTTGCGCACATCTCAGGAGGGATTTTGGTCCACTCCTCTTTGCAGATCCTCTCCAAATCCTTAAGGTTTCGAGGCTGATGCTTGGCAACGCAAAGCTTCAGCTCCCTCCACAGATTTTCTATGGGATTAAGGTCCGTAGATTGGCTAGGCCACTCCATCACCTTAATGTGCTTCTTCTTTAGCAAACTTCTTGAGCAGGGGGACCTTGCGAGCGCTGCAGGATTTTAATCCATTACAGCGTAGTGTGTTACCAATAGTTTTCTTGGTGAGTGTGGTCCCAGCTGCCTTGAGATCATTAACAAGTTCATCCCGTGTAGTTCTTGGCTGATCCCTCACCGTTCTCATGATCCTCGATACCCCACGAGGCGAGATCTTGTGTGGAGCCCCAGACCGAGGGCAATTGATGGTCATTGTGTATGTGTATTGTGGTACCCCAAGCTACCCTTGGGGTCCCACCAGGGCGAAGAAGAGGAGACTTACCTTTGGTTACGTTGTGGGAGGCGTATATCTCCCGATGGAGATACTTGGAGGGCTTTAGGACCCGGGGGAAGGCGAACGAGATCCCGGAGTGAAACCCACAGCTGACAACAATAAACACCTGAGTAAATCAGGTGCTTAAAAGCACACAGGTAGAGGGTTGCTGGAGAGGAGAGAAGGGGGGTGAGTGGAGCGAGCCCTTGCGGCCGAGAGGTCCCGCCAGATGCTGCTACGCTGTTATGCTGTTCTGCTGTTTTCAGTTTTGACACGGAAGGAAGGAGAAGCCGTCGCACCCGGGAGCTTGGGAAGCCGCCAGAGGGTGAGAGGACCGCGGACCCGGCGTGAGACGCCGAAGACAAGCCTTTGTTGTTTTGCATTCCCTCCCTTAAACCCCTGAAGTTTAAAGAAATAAAAGGACATTTTCGTTTAACCCTCAAAAACCCGCTGTTTTCTGCCTCCTTGAGCGTGGGCGCTCACAACACATACACACACACAAACACACATATTTATAAATGCATACACTTATTTATAAACATATACACACACACATATACACACATATATACACATACACACGCACACACAAACACACATATTTATAAATACACACACACACACACACACATATTTATATACATACACACACACACATTTATATACATACACACACACATATATACACACACACACACACATTTATTAATGCACTCACACAAACACACTTATTGATATGCATATACACACATACACACACATATATACACACATACACACACATATAAAAATACACACACACAAACACACATAATTATAAATGCACACACACACACATATTTATTTATAAACATATACAAACACACATAAAAAGACACACACACAAACACACACATTTATAAATGCACACACACACATACACTTATTCATAAACATATACACACATACACACACATATACACACATACACACACACATATATACACATACACACACACACATATAAAATTACACACACACAAACACACGTATTCATAAAAACACACACACACACACACATATTGTAATACACATACATACAGACACACACAAACACACACATACACACACACACACACACACACACACACACACACACACACACACACACACAAAGACATACTCAAACATATAGAAACACACACACACACACACACACATAACAATACACACAAACACACACTTGTAAAATAGATCCCCACACACACACATGAGTTAGTAGCAGGGATCCTGGTTGATCTTCTGGTCATCAATACAAGTGGTCCATGGGAACAGATACTGATGGACCCCTTCCTGCTCCTCACTGACTGTACGCATATATAAAAAAAATTTGGCTAAATAAGGATTGTGTTTGTATTTAGCTTATTACCATGCCTTTGGTTTAAATAGATCATAACATTATCTTCATCAATATCTAAGGTCTGAATACTTCAAATAGTTATACTGTATATATTAAGGGTGTGAATACAATACTTTTAGTTGTTTTAAATACATGCTAAACAGTTTGAGTATGAGTTATTATGTCAGTATCATCGAATAGATGTATCTTCCTCTACAATGATTAGCATCACTATGTATTTAGCTTGTAGGCCTACAATAACAACTAGAATAAATAAATGCTGAGTCATTGCGTGGTCTCCTGGTGGTTCTTTCTCAAGGGGAGAAGGGAAGTAAGTCCTCCTCATGGAGGAGAATAACTGAACACCAAGCTCTGACTAACACAGCTCTGCGTGTTGAGTCTGACATATTGCTTCCTAAATAACAACAGAGTTACATTTGTTAAATCACTTTACTAGAGAGAAACAGCGTGACATGACAAGAACTAAACTAGTACATGTGTTGTGCCTCCCCCCACGCTCTAATCGATCCCAGGTGTTGCCCATCATAATCAGGCCTACTGAGACTAATTAACACCTGGGATCTACCCTTCTTTAGGCTGCCGAGGACCGACGTCGGGCGCTTGGTTATTGTGAACCACTATCACAAGATACTGCGTGTTCCAGCTCCTACCTCGCCAAGTATCCTGTCCAACCCTGCCTAGTTTATGTTTTTGATGTTGGAGTTTTCAGTAAAGACATTTTTTTCCTTTGTTTTGAGTGTCCGTGTCTCGCTACTTCTGGGTTCTTTGGCACATTTGGTTCCTCGGTCTCGTTGGGGTCTAACAACATGTGGTTCTGTTCTGGTGGCGCATGCTCACTGGTTCAAGGGACCGTCTATAACAGGGATGGGAAAATTGCGGCCCGACCTCCTTTTTGTGCGTTCCTCAGATAAATTTTGAAACAACGTAATAAATTAAAATCTATATATAAAAAAAAAATTAAATTTGTTTTAATACTACTACTGATACCGTCCACTAGACCCCAAATACTAGACCCCAATCACTAGACCCCAAAATCGCACCAAATACCGTGAGAGATGAGCACAGCCCTCTGTGGATGTGAGTTAGCTTCCACAATGTCTCTGAGACATATGGCCTTTCTCACTGACATAACCGGACATCTCAATTACTTGAATGTCCGGTTGCAAGACAAAGATCAGACCGTGTCCGACCTTTTTGGTCATGTGAATAGTTTTCAGAGGAAACTTGGCCCGTTCAAAGATAACCTTGAGTCAGATCCCCGAATTTGAAACACACCCCGCATGTGGAGAGCTGCGCAAAGACATCCTCGAATGTGAGACGACGATCCACCGCTACAGAGAAGACATTGAAATGTTGGAGGATCAATTGATCAAATCGCTTTCAGGATTTCCCCGACATGCAAGGCCCAATCCAGCTTTTCACTGACCCCCTCTCAGCGGTGGTGAATGACCAGCCACCCCAACTACAAACTGATCTGTGTGAGCTACAAGGAGACGTATGTTTTCCAAATGAAACGGAATGAGAGAGGAGTGTCGTTTTGGAGACTGTTGCCCGAGACCCGCTTCCCTCTCTTGAGAGATGTTACTCTTCAACAGGCCAGCATGTTGGGGAGGACATTCATATGTGAGAGCAACTTCTCCACCATGAAGCCCATCAAATAAAAAGAGAGAAACAGACTGTCAGACCAAACATTGTTTCATCTGATGCAGCTTGGATGCACAGGCCTCCATGTTGACCTTCATCCTATTGTGTGTCAGCAGAGACAGGCTACAAGTGGATTAGGTTCAAGTGAGAGAACTAATGTCTGGGTTAGTATTTTTGACTTCATGTTTATGTCATCTTAGTGTTTAATCTTAATGCACACGCATTTTCTGTGCTTTCAAATTGTTTAAAATAGTTTTATTCCACTGTGAAATAACGTGTTCGATACAAACATGCCACTTGTAAAAATAATTGTTTTGTGAGCTTATTAGACGATGTTCCCTGAAAGATTGAAAAATGTCAATGAAGATGTCAGACTTTGTATATGTTAATGTTAATAATGACATACATTACATGGAATGTGTGTGTGTGTGTGTGCTTGTGTGTGTGTGTGTGTGTTCCAGCGGAATCTGCCACCCCCTGGTGGCCAGTACATAAATTATGTAGCCCCCACCACCATCCAAGTGGCCCATCCCTGGTCTATAAGGACCATCTGTAAGGGAGCGTCTATAAGGACCGTCTGTAAGGGAGCGTCTATAAGGACCGTCTGTAAGGGAGCGTCTATAAGGACCGTCTGTAAGGGAGCGTCTATAAGGACCGTCTGTAAGGGAGCGTCTATAAGGACCGTCTGTAATGGAGCGTCTATAAGGACCGTCTGTAAGGGAGCGTCTATAAGGACCATCTGTAAGGGAGCGTCTATAAGGACCGTCTGTAAGGGAGCGTCTATAAGGACCGTCTGTAAGGGAGCGTCTATAAGGACCGTCTGTAAGGACCGTCTGTAAGGACCGTCTGTAAGGGAGCGTCTGTAAGGACCGTCTGTAAGGGAGCGTCTATAAGGACCGTCTGTAAGGGAGCGTCTATAAGGACCGTCTGTAAGGGAGCGTCTATAAGGACCGTCTGAAAGGGAGCGTCTATAAGGACCGTCTGTAAGGGAGCGTCTATAAGGACCATCTTTAAGGGAGCGTCTATAAGGACCGTCTGTAAAGGA
This sequence comes from Muraenolepis orangiensis, assembly GCA_027704905.1. Lineage (NCBI taxonomy): Eukaryota > Metazoa > Chordata > Actinopteri > Gadiformes > Muraenolepididae > Muraenolepis > Muraenolepis orangiensis. The sequence goes on along the minus strand of JANIIK010001372.1, from coordinate 19,102 downwards.
GCGTCTATAAGGAAAGTCTGTAAGGAGCGTCTATAAGGACCGTCTGTAAGGGAGCGTCTATATTGACCGTCTGTAAGGGAGCGTCTATAAGGACCATCTGTAAGGGAGCGTCTATAAGGACCGTCTGTAAGGGAGCTTCTATATGAAACCGTCTGTAAGGGAGCGTCTATAAGGACCGTCTGTAAGGGAGAGTCTATAAGGACCGTCTGTAAGGGAGCGTCTATAAGGACCGTCTGTAAGGGAGCGTCTATAAGGACCGTCTGTAAGGGAGCGTCTATAAGGACCATCTGTAAGGGAGCGTCTATAAGGACCGTCTGTAAAGGAGCGTCTATAAGGACCGTCTGTAAGGGAGTGTCTATAAGGACCGTCTGTAAGGGAGCGTCTATAAGGACCGTCTGTAAGGGAGCGTCTATAAGGACCGTCTGTAAGGGAGCGTCTATATGGACCGTCTGTAAGGGACCGTCTATAAGGACCGTCTGTAAAGGACCGTCTATAAGGACCGTTTGTAAGGGAGCCTCTATAAGGACCGTCTGTAAGGGAGCGTCTATAAGGACCGTCTGTAAGGGAGCGTCTATAAGGACCGTCTGTAAGGGAGCGTCTATAAGGACCGTCTGTAAGGGATCGTCTATAAGGACCGTCTGTAATGGAGCGTCTATAAGGACCGTCTGTAAGGGAGCGTCTATAAGGACCGTCTGTAAGGGAGCGTCTATAAGGACCGTCTGTAAGGGAGCGTCTATATGGACCGTCTGTAAGGGAGCGTCTATAAGGACCGTCTGTAAGGGAGCGTCTATAAGGACCGTCTGTAATGGAGCGTCTATAAGGACCGTCTGTAAGGGAGCGTCTATAAGGACCGTCTGTAAGGGAGCGTCTATAAGCACCGTCTGTAAGGGAGCGTCTATAAGGACCATCTGTAAGGGAGCGTCTGTAAGGGAGTGTCTATAAGGACCGTCTGTAAGGGAGCGTCTATAAGGACCATCTGTAAGGGAGCGTCTATAAGGACCGTCTGTAAGGGAGCGTCTATAAGGACCGTCTGTAAGGACCGTCTGTAAGGACCGTCTGTAAGGGAGCGTCTGTAAGGACCGTCTGTAAGGGAGCGTCTATAAGGACCGTCTGTAAGGGAGCGTCTATAAGGACCGTCTGTAAGGGAGCGTCTATAAGGACCGTCTGTAAGGGAGCGTCTATAAGGACCGTCTGTAAGGGAGCGTCTATAAGGACCATCTTTAAGGGAGCGTCTATAAGGACCGTCTGTAAAGGAGCGTCTATAAGGAAAGTCTGTAAGGAGCGTCTATAAGGACCGTCTGTAAGGGAGCGTCTATATTGACCGTCTGTAAGGGAGCGTCTATAAGGACCATCTGTAAGGGAGCGTCTATAAGGACCGTCTGTAAGGGAGCTTCTATATGAAACCGTCTGTAAGGGAGAGTCTATAAGGACCGTCTGTAAGGGAGCGTCTATAAGGACCATCTGTAAGGGAGCGTCTATAAGGACCGTCTGTAAAGGAGCGTCTATAAGGACCGTCTGTAAGGGAGTGTCTATAAGGACCGTCTGTAAGGGAGCGTCTATAAGGACCGTCTGTAAGGGAGCGTCTATAAGGACCGTCTGTAAGGGAGCGTCTATATGGACCGTCTGTAAGGGACCGTCTATAAGGACCGTCTGTAAAGGACCGTCTATAAGGACCGTTTGTAAGGGAGCCTCTATAAGGACCGTCTGTAAGGGAGCGTCTATAAGGACCGTCTGTAAGGGAGCGTCTATAAGGACCGTCTGTAAGGGAGCGTCTATAAGGACCGTCTGTAAGGGATCGTCTATAAGGACCGTCTGTAATGGAGCGTCTATAAGGACCGTCTGTAAGGGAGCGTCTATAAGGACCGTCTGTAAGGGAGCGTCTATAAGGACCGTCTGTAAGGGAGCGTCTATATGGACCATCTGTAAGGGAGCGTCTATAAGGACCGTCTGTAAGGGAGCGTCTATAAGGACCGTCTGTAATGGAGCGTCTATAAGGACCGTCTGTAAGGGAGCGTCTATAAGGACCGTCTGTAAGGGAGCGTCTATAAGCACCGTCTGTAAGGGAGCGTCTATAAGGACCGTCTGTAAGGGAGCGTCTGTAAGGGAGTGTCTATAAGGACCGTCTGTAAGGGAGCGTCTATAAGGACCGTCTGTAAGGGAGCGTCTATAAGGACCGTCTGTAAGGGAGCGTCTATAAGGACCGTCTGTAAGGACCGTCTGTAAGGACCGTCTGTAAGGGAGCGTCTATAAGGACCGTCTGTAAGGGAGCGTCTATAAGGACCGTCTGTAAGGGAGCGTCTATAAGGACCGTCTGTAAGGGAGCGTCTGTAAGGGAGCGTCTATAAGGACCGTCTGTAAGGGAGCGTCTATAAGGACCGTCTGTAAGGGAGCGTCTATAAGGACCGTCTGTAAGGGAGCGTCCTGTAATAAAAATATAGTGTCTACGCACCCCATCATTGGTGACCCGGAATGCTGATCTAAATAATCCTCCAAGCAAACGGTGATGCGGCGCCGGCAGGAGCTAACGGCTAACGTCTACGCCGCAGAGATTAAGTTGCCCGAGTTGTGGCAGCGCAGCCCCCGGCCGCGGTTCAACACATGGAAGCCCAGCTCCGACTGAGAGGACATTAAACATTGATATACACACGGAGATGCAGACAAGATCTTTTTATTCGATTATTTTTGCATTTGTGTCAACAAAATGTGTCTGAAGGCAATGAGATGGATGGGACCAATAACATAAATATATGAATATGGTTTCTGGTTCTCTTAGCAGCCCAACGGTAACGCGATGAAGAGTGGCTCGCTGGTTTGTTTGTCATTGTGTTGTTGTCCTCTGGCGCCCTCTGCTGGTCGGTCTGAGAGGTGGAGGACAGTCACGTCAATTTATATACTAGTGCTTTGTGTATTTACTATTGATATATTAGTTGTTTGTTTATTTTTATATACGTTGTTTGTTTATCTATATATTAGTTGTTTGTATGTGTATCTATCTATCTATCTGTCTATTTATCTATCTATCTATCTATCTCTCTATCTATCTATCTATCTATCTATCTATCTATCTATCTATCTATCTATCTATCTATCTATCTATCTATCTATCTATCTATCTCTCTCTCTCTCTCTCTCTCTCTCTCTCTCTTTCTCTCTCTATCTATTCTCACACAGTATCTACTGTGATACTGTGTGTGTGTGTGTGTGTGTGTGTGTGTGTGTATGTGTGTATGTGTGTGTGTGTGTTTATCTATGTTTATCTATATGTATATTTCTATATATTAATTATATTAATTGTAATATTATACATTATAATATCTATTATATTAATTTCTATAAATTTCATATTTATAAAAGTCATATTCTTGTCTATAATGTGAATATCTATACTATTCATATTAATATGAATATGTATAATGTTAATATACATATTATTCATATTCCTATATATATTATTAATGTGTTTAGTGTTAATATATTTTATATTCATATTAATAATATTCCTATTCCTATTCCTATATTATTAATATGAATATCAAATATTAACTTTATATACCTTATTATTAATTTAATTTAATTATTATATTATATATATATATATATAATATCAATGTGTACAATTTTTATATATATTATATTCATATTAATAATAAGGTATATAAAGTTAATATATTTTTGATTCATATGAATGATATTCATAATTATATATATATATAATATCATTGTTATGTTAATATAATGTTAATAATATTAACATTATACACATAGGAATATGAATATTATGTATATTAACATTATATATATTCATATTAATATGAATATGATCTATAATATTCATAATAATATCAATGTGTATGATGTTAATATCTATAATATTCATACTAATATCAATGTTTATGATCTTAATATCTATAATATTCATACTAATATCAATGTTTATGATCTTAATATCTATAATATTCATACTAATATCAATGTTTATGATCTTAATATCTATAATATTCATACTAATATCAATGTTTATGATCTTAATATCTATAATATTCATACTAATATCAATGTTTATGATCTTAATATCTATAATATTCATAAGTAAGTCTCTTTGGATAAAGCGTCTGCTAACCCAGGGGTTCCCAACCTTTTTTGTGCGGACCGGCAGATACATGAAAAAAATCTCGTGGACCGGTTGTCAATTTCTTTTATATTTACTCACCAGCAGGTGGCAACAGAGGCTCATTGTATGTAAATAACAGAAAATAGCAGAACAACATGCATCCAAAACATATGAACAAAGTTTAAAGCCAGGATACAATTAAAAAAATATATATGAATGCTTAACAAATATGAATAGCAGAACAACATGCATCCAAAACACATGCTCCCGTCGCTCACTTCAAAGAGCCCACTCTCTGAGCCGCTCGCTCGCGACCGACACGTCACTAGCGTAGTCTCTTTAGTAGCGCGTGCAACTGAAAGTCTCTCGTTATGCCGCCCATATATATTTAATCTATAGATATAGATTATACCGCCCATATATACCGCTATATAATCTATATATATAGATTATACTATATATATCATCTCTATATATAGATTATACCGCCCGCCGTTCACCTATACTCAAATGATTTGAGTCAAATATGATGATAAACACACAGCTGTTTGCGGCCGGGCAGTAGTGGTGTGTGTGTGTGTGTGTGTGTGTGGTGTGTGTGTGTGTGGTGTGTGTGTGTTAATTTCCCATGGTGCTGAAATGCATGCGTTTGACTGCTTTTTCCAAATCCATATTGGAAAAAGTCATAGGCTATTTCAGTGTATTTTATACCCTAAGTATAAAACTAAAACACTGTCTGTGATTCTGTAAGTAGTAAGTAAAATAAGTAAAATAATAACTAATAAACATGTCAACTATAGAGAGGAGGGAGGTGAGATAGAGACAGTTTGTTTACAGTTTGTTCTTTTATTTTCTTTTTTCTACAGTTAATCAGAGACTTTGTGGTGATTATTATAGGTGTTGAGCAGAGGGGGGGGCAGAGGGGGGGGGGTGAGCAGGGGGGGACAGCAGAGGGGGGGGGGGACAGCAGAGGGGGGGGGGGGACAGCAGAGGGGGGACAGCAGAGGGGGGGGGCAGCAGGGGGGAGGGGCAGCAGAGGGGGGGGGGGACAGCAGAGGGGGGGGACAGCAGAGGGGGGGACAGCAGAAGGGGGGGGGACAGCAGAGGGGGGGGCAGAGGGGGGGGGGGGGCCAGCAGAGGGGGGGGGGGGGGGGGCAGCAGAGGGGGGGTCCTGGTGTTGGAACAGAGGGTGTGTTGCTATCATTAATGGTATCAGTTTGATTTATAAAGCTCTTTTCATGATATGCAAAGAGGCTTCACAAAGAAAAGAGAGAACGTGTCAAACTAACATGGATAGCAACTATCAACAAAGTGATTTAACCTAAAATAGTTAAAGATAAACTTAAAGGTTTTATGAAACTTAAAGTAAAAACCTTGTTACCCTAAATGATATATTCAAGTATGACCACACCAATTAAAAGGTTAAGTCAACCTGTGTCCCTCTTGAATGGACTAATCTAAAGAGAGACTGTCTGTGAGACAGCAATGTGAGGCTTTCTAATACGCAACACGTGTTTGGCTCTGGTCTTAATCACCGACTAAGGGTTGATGAGGAGAGGGTTTTATCACACCGGGTTCAGTTTAAATCTGGATAAGCTCAGACGTGTGAGGCGAGTGTCTGAGACTGACGGTCTGTGAGTTGGAGAGTGGGTTTGATTGATGAGAGGGGGTTTAGTGCCCCAGCAGCTCTGCTGTTCGGGGGAACAATGTATCATGGTGTGTTTGTGAGTGAGTGAAAGAATGAGATGAGTGAAAGAGAATGAAAAGTGTCCAGAGTGTAAGAGACACTGAGTGAAAGAGGAATAGGGTACTGAGTGAAAGAGGAACAAGGTAGTGAGAAAGAGGAAGGGGTCCAGAGAGAACGGCCGACTGAGTTCAAGAAGCTCTGCACGGGAGCTCCGTTTATGACTTCTTGCTCATTGATGTGTGAATGCAATAAAGCTAATAAGTTTTAAGCTAATAGTTTTAGAGCTGTGACCAAGTTAAATTTTATGACATGATTAAGGTTGAGTTTTGCCATTTTAAGATTCACAATAAAAATGTTTATTCAAAATGGTTGTTTTTCTCTTAGATGTTTTCATTTGATTTATTTAGACATGTTAATTGTGGATGCTTGGTCAGCGCCTGCAGACATTGAGGAGGACATCCCTTGAGGTGCTGGTCTAACTGGGGTCAACCCATCCTGCTGGTCAGTTGTCAAGTGAAGATCCCCTCCCCCGTCCTTTCACTTCCTTATAGTGATCTCAAGCTTCTCCTTGGTGTCTGGCAGGAGGCAGACTGACCGCTGACCACAAGAAGAAGCTGCTCTTGTGTTTCATTGAGGAATTATTTTGTGAGATTGTTATTTCATTTCATTTATTTGTATTGATTATCTTTTGTTTTTTGTTTTAGATGAAGGTGAACATTGAAGAACATTGGTTCTCTCTATATACACAAGGCCTCATAGAGAACTACATAGCAATAGAGCACATTCAACCATGGCCTAGTCAAG